>JAVIWC010000689.1:0-19928 GCA_031894815.1 Creontiades dilutus
TTTGAAAGCGATTAAACAGAGTTTATTTTTGAGCAATTTTGATGAAAAAACGCGAAAATAACCACGAAGGAAGCGTTTTATCGAAAAAAGGACTTCAGATTCGTGTTCAGCACCGTTTTATCGAAAAAAGGACTTCAGATTCGTGTTCAGCACCCCGAAAAACCCCTTAGAGAGTAGGTTTGAAAGCGATTAAACAGAGTTTATTTTTGAGCAATTTTGATGAAAAAACGCGAAAATAACCATGAAGGAAGCGTTTTATCGAAAAAAGGACTTCAGATTCGTGTTCAGCACCCCGAAAAACCCCTTAGAGAGTAGGTTTGAAAGCGATTAAACAGAGTTTATTTTTGAGCAATTTTGATGAAAAAACGCGAAAATAACCATGAAGGAAGCGTTTTATCGAAAAAAGGACTTCAGATTCGTGTTCAGCACCCCGAAAAACCCCTTAGAGAGTAGGTTTGAAAGCGATTAAACAGAGTTTATTTTTGAGCAATTTTGATGAACGAAAATAACCATGCAGGAAGCGTTTTATCGAAAAAAGGACTTCAGATTCGTGTTCAGCACCCCGAAAAACCCCTTAGAGAGTAGGTTTGAAAGCGATTAAACAGAGTTTATTTTTGAGCAATTTTGATGAAAAAACGCGAAAATAACCATGAAGGAAGCGTTTTATCGAAAAAAGGACTTCAGATTCGTGTTCAGCACCCCGAAAACCCCTTAGAGAGTAGGTTTGAAAGCGATTAAACAGAGTTTATTTTTGAGCAATTTTGATGAAAAAACGCGAAAATAACCATGAAGGAAGCGTTTTATCGAAAAAAGGACTTCAGATTCGTGTTCAGCACCCCGAAAAACCCCTTAGAGAGTAGGTTTGAAAGCGATTAAACAGAGTTTATTTTTGAGCAATTTTGATGAAAAAACGCGAAAATAACCATGAAGGAAGCGTTTTATCGAAAAAAGGACTTCAGATTCGTGTTCAGCACCCCGAAAAACCCCTTAGAGAGTAGGTTTGAAAGCGATTAAACAGAGTTTATTTTTGAGCAATTTTGATGAAAAAACGCGAAAATAACCATGAAGGAAGCGTTTTATCGAAAAAAGGACTTCAGATTCGTGTTCAGCACCCCGAAAAACCCCTTAGAGAGTAGGTTTGAAAGCGATTAAACAGAGTTTATTTTTGAGCAATTTTGATGAAAAAACGCGAAAATAACCATGAAGGAAGCGTTTTATCGAAAAAAGGACTTCAGATTCGTGTTCAGCACCCCGAAAACCCCTTAGAGAGTAGGTTTGAAAGCGATTAAACAGAGTTTATTTTTGAGCAATTTTGATGAAAAAACGCGAAAATAACCATGAAGGAAGCGTTTTATCGAAAAAAGGACTTCAGATTCGTGTTCAGCACCCCGAAAACCCCTTAGAGAGTAGGTTTGAAAGCGATTAAACAGAGTTTATTTTTGAGCAATTTTGATGAAAAAACGCGAAAATAACCATGAAGGAAGCGTTTTATCGAAAAAAGGACTTCAGATTCGTGTTCAGCACCCCGAAAACCCCTTAGAGAGTAGGTTTGAAAGCGATTAAACAGAGTTTATTTTTGAGCAATTTTGATGAAAAAACGCGAAAATAACCATGAAGGAAGCGTTTTATCGAAAAAAGGACTTCAGATTCGTGTTCAGCACCCCGAAAACCCCTTAGAGAGTAGGTTTGAAAGCGATTAAACAGAGTTTATTTTTGAGCAATTTTGATGAAAAAACGCGAAAATAACCATGAAGGAAGCGTTTTATCGAAAAAAGGACTTCAGATTCGTGTTCAGCACCCCGAAAAACCCCTTAGAGAGTAGGTTTGAAAGCGATTAAACAGAGTTTATTTTTGAGCAATTTTGATGAAAAAACGCGAAAATAACCATGAAGGAAGCGTTTTATCGAAAAAAGGACTTCAGATTCGTGTTCAGCACCCCGAAAAACCCCTTAGAGAGTAGGTTTGAAAGCGATTAAACAGAGTTTATTTTTGAGCAATTTTGATGAAAAAACGCGAAAATAACCATGAAGGAAGCGTTTTATCGAAAAAAGGACTTCAGATTCGTGTTCAGCACCCCGAAAACCCCTTAGAGAGTAGGTTTGAAAGCGATTAAACAGAGTTTATTTTTGAGCAATTTTGATGAAAAAACGCGAAAATAACCATGAAGGAAGCGTTTTATCGAAAAAAGGACTTCAGATTCGTGTTCAGCACCCCGAAAAACCCCTTAGAGAGTAGGTTTGAAAGCGATTAAACAGAGTTTATTTTTGAGCAATTTTGATGAAAAAACGCGAAAATAACCATGAAGGAAGCGTTTTATCGAAAAAAGGACTTCAGATTCGTGTTCAGCACCCCGAAAAACCCCTTAGAGAGTAGGTTTGAAAGCGATTAAACAGAGTTTATTTTTGAGCAATTTTGATGAAAAAACGCGAAAATAACCATGAAGGAAGCGTTTTATCGAAAAAAGGACTTCAGATTCGTGTTCAGCACCCCGAAAAACCCCTTAGAGAGTAGGTTTGAAAGCGATTAAACAGAGTTTATTTTTGAGCAATTTTGATGAAAAAACGCGAAAATAACCATGAAGGAAGCGTTTTATCGAAAAAAGGACTTCAGATTCGTGTTCAGCACCCCGAAAACCCCTTAGAGAGTAGGTTTGAAAGCGATTAAACAGAGTTTATTTTTGAGCAATTTTGATGAAAAAACGCGAAAATAACCATGAAGGAAGCGTTTTATCGAAAAAAGGACTTCAGATTCGTGTTCAGCACCCCGAAAACCCCTTAGAGAGTAGGTTTGAAAGCGATTAAACAGAGTTTATTTTTGAGCAATTTTGATGAAAAAACGCGAAAATAACCATGCAGGAAGCGTTTTATCGAAAAAAGGACTTCAGATTCGTGTTCAGCACCCCGAAAAACCCCTTAGAGAGTAGGTTTGAAAGCGATTAAACAGAGTTTATTTTTGAGCAATTTTGATGAAAAAACGCGAAAATAACCATGAAGGAAGCGTTTTATCGAAAAAAGGACTTCAGATTCGTGTTCAGCACCCCGAAAAACCCCTTAGAGAGTAGGTTTGAAAGCGATTAAACAGAGTTTATTTTTGAGCAATTTTGATGAAAAAACGCGAAAATAACCATGAAGGAAGCGTTTTATCGAAAAAAGGACTTCAGATTCGTGTTCAGCACCCCGAAAAACCCCTTAGAGAGTAGGTTTGAAAGCGATTAAACAGAGTTTATTTTTGAGCAATTTTGATGAAAAAACGCGAAAATAACCATGAAGGAAGCGTTTTATCGAAAAAAGGACTTCAGATTCGTGTTCAGCACCCCGAAAAACCCCTTAGAGAGTAGGTTTGAAAGCGATTAAACAGAGTTTATTTTTGAGCAATTTTGATGAAAAAACGCGAAAATAACCATGAAGGAAGCGTTTTATCGAAAAAAGGACTTCAGATTCGTGTTCAGCACCCCGAAAAACCCCTTAGAGAGTAGGTTTGAAAGCGATTAAACAGAGTTTATTTTTGAGCAATTTTGATGAAAAAACGCGAAAATAACCATGAAGGAAGCGTTTTATCGAAAAAAGGACTTCAGATTCGTGTTCAGCACCCCGAAAAACCCCTTAGAGAGTAGGTTTGAAAGCGATTAAACAGAGTTTATTTTTGAGCAATTTTGATGAAAAAACGCGAAAATAACCATGAAGGAAGCGTTTTATCGAAAAAAGGACTTCAGATTCGTGTTCAGCACCCCGAAAACCCCTTAGAGAGTAGGTTTGAAAGCGATTAAACAGAGTTTATTTTTGAGCAATTTTGATGAAAAAACGCGAAAATAACCATGAAGGAAGCGTTTTATCGAAAAAAGGACTTCAGATTCGTGTTCAGCACCCCGAAAACCCCTTAGAGAGTAGGTTTGAAAGCGATTAAACAGAGTTTATTTTTGAGCAATTTTGATGAAAAAACGCGAAAATAACCATGAAGGAAGCGTTTTATCGAAAAAAGGACTTCAGATTCGTGTTCAGCACCCCGAAAAACCCCTTAGAGAGTAGGTTTGAAAGCGATTAAACAGAGTTTATTTTTGAGCAATTTTGATGAAAAAACGCGAAAATAACCATGAAGGAAGCGTTTTATCGAAAAAAGGACTTCAGATTCGTGTTCAGCACCCCGAAAAACCCCTTAGAGAGTAGGTTTGAAAGCGATTAAACAGAGTTTATTTTTGAGCAATTTTGATGAAAAAACGCGAAAATAACCATGAAGGAAGCGTTTTATCGAAAAAAGGACTTCAGATTCGTGTTCAGCACCCCGAAAAACCCCTTAGAGAGTAGGTTTGAAAGCGATTAAACAGAGTTTATTTTTGAGCAATTTTGATGAAAAAACGCGAAAATAACCATGAAGGAAGCGTTTTATCGAAAAAAGGACTTCAGATTCGTGTTCAGCACCCCGAAAAACCCCTTAGAGAGTAGGTTTGAAAGCGATTAAACAGAGTTTATTTTTGAGCAATTTTGATGAAAAAACGCGAAAATAACCATGAAGGAAGCGTTTTATCGAAAAAAGGACTTCAGATTCGTGTTCAGCACCCCGAAAAACCCCTTAGAGAGTAGGTTTGAAAGCGATTAAACAGAGTTTATTTTTGAGCAATTTTGATGAAAAAACGCGAAAATAACCATGAAGGAAGCGTTTTATCGAAAAAAGGACTTCAGATTCGTGTTCAGCACCCCGAAAAACCCCTTAGAGAGTAGGTTTGAAAGCGATTAAACAGAGTTTATTTTTGAGCAATTTTGATGAAAAAACGCGAAAATAACCATGAAGGAAGCGTTTTATCGAAAAAAGGACTTCAGATTCGTGTTCAGCACCCCGAAAACCCCTTAGAGAGTAGGTTTGAAAGCGATTAAACAGAGTTTATTTTTGAGCAATTTTGATGAAAAAACGCGAAAATAACCATGAAGGAAGCGTTTTATCGAAAAAAGGACTTCAGATTCGTGTTCAGCACCCCGAAAACCCCTTAGAGAGTAGGTTTGAAAGCGATTAAACAGAGTTTATTTTTGAGCAATTTTGATGAAAAAACGCGAAAATAACCATGAAGGAAGCGTTTTATCGAAAAAAGGACTTCAGATTCGTGTTCAGCACCCCGAAAACCCCTTAGAGAGTAGGTTTGAAAGCGATTAAACAGAGTTTATTTTTGAGCAATTTTGATGAAAAAACGCGAAAATAACCATGAAGGAAGCGTTTTATCGAAAAAAGGACTTCAGATTCGTGTTCAGCACCCCGAAAAACCCCTTAGAGAGTAGGTTTGAAAGCGATTAAACAGAGTTTATTTTTGAGCAATTTTGATGAAAAAACGCGAAAATAACCATGAAGGAAGCGTTTTATCGAAAAAAGGACTTCAGATTCGTGTTCAGCACCCCGAAAAACCCCTTAGAGAGTAGGTTTGAAAGCGATTAAACAGAGTTTATTTTTGAGCAATTTTGATGAAAAAACGCGAAAATAACCATGAAGGAAGCGTTTTATCGAAAAAAGGACTTCAGATTCGTGTTCAGCACCCCGAAAAACCCCTTAGAGAGTAGGTTTGAAAGCGATTAAACAGAGTTTATTTTTGAGCAATTTTGATGAAAAAACGCGAAAATAACCATGAAGGAAGCGTTTTATCGAAAAAAGGACTTCAGATTCGTGTTCAGCACCCCGAAAAACCCCTTAGAGAGTAGGTTTGAAAGCGATTAAACAGAGTTTATTTTTGAGCAATTTTGATGAAAAAACGCGAAAATAACCATGAAGGAAGCGTTTTATCGAAAAAAGGACTTCAGATTCGTGTTCAGCACCCCGAAAAACCCCTTAGAGAGTAGGTTTGAAAGCGATTAAACAGAGTTTATTTTTGAGCAATTTTGATGAAAAAACGCGAAAATAACCATGCAGGAAGCGTTTTATCGAAGGAAGCGTTTTATCGAAAAAAGGACTTCAGATTCGTGTTCAGCACCCCGAAAAACCCCTTAGAGAGTAGGTTTGAAAGCGATTAAACAGAGTTTATTTTTGAGCAATTTTGATGAAAAAACGCGAAAATAACCATGAAGGAAGCGTTTTATCGAAAAAGGACTTCAGATTCGTGTTCAGCACCCCGAAAAACCCCTTAGAGAGTAGGTTTGAAAGCGATTAAACAGAGTTTATTTTTGAGCAATTTTGATGAAAAAACGCGAAAATAACCATGAAGGAAGCGTTTTATCGAAAAAAGGACTTCAGATTCGTGTTCAGCACCCCGAAAAACCCCTTAGAGAGTAGGTTTGAAAGCGATTAAACAGAGTTTATTTTTGAGCAATTTTGATGAAAAAACGCGAAAATAACCATGAAGGAAGCGTTTTATCGAAAAAGGACTTCAGATTCGTGTTCAGCACCCCGAAAAACCCCTTAGAGAGTAGGTTTGAAAGCGATTAAACAGAGTTTATTTTTGAGCAATTTTGATGAAAAAACGCGAAAATAACCATGAAGGAAGCGTTTTATCGAAAAAAGGACTTCAGATTCGTGTTCAGCACCCCGAAAAACCCCTTAGAGAGTAGGTTTGAAAGCGATTAAACAGAGTTTATTTTTGAGCAATTTTGATGAAAAAACGCGAAAATAACCATGAAGGAAGCGTTTTATCGAAAAAAGGACTTCAGATTCGTGTTCAGCACCCCGAAAACCCCTTAGAGAGTAGGTTTGAAAGCGATTAAACAGAGTTTATTTTTGAGCAATTTTGATGAAAAAACGCGAAAATAACCATGAAGGAAGCGTTTTATCGAAAAAAGGACTTCAGATTCGTGTTCAGCACCCCGAAAACCCCTTAGAGAGTAGGTTTGAAAGCGATTAAACAGAGTTTATTTTTGAGCAATTTTGATGAAAAAACGCGAAAATAACCATGAAGGAAGCGTTTTATCGAAAAAAGGACTTCAGATTCGTGTTCAGCACCCCGAAAAACCCCTTAGAGAGTAGGTTTGAAAGCGATTAAACAGAGTTTATTTTTGAGCAATTTTGATGAAAAAACGCGAAAATAACCATGAAGGAAGCGTTTTATCGAAAAAAGGACTTCAGATTCGTGTTCAGCACCCCGAAAAACCCCTTAGAGAGTAGGTTTGAAAGCGATTAAACAGAGTTTATTTTTGAGCAATTTTGATGAAAAAACGCGAAAATAACCATGAAGGAAGCGTTTTATCGAAAAAAGGACTTCAGATTCGTGTTCAGCACCCCGAAAAACCCCTTAGAGAGTAGGTTTGAAAGCGATTAAACAGAGTTTATTTTTGAGCAATTTTGATGAAAAAACGCGAAAATAACCACGAAGGAAGCGTTTTATCGAAAAAAGGACTTCAGATTCGTGTTCAGCACCCCGAAAAACCCCTTAGAGAGTAGGTTTGAAAGCGATTAAACAGAGTTTATTTTTGAGCAATTTTGATGAAAAAACGCGAAAATAACCATGAAGGAAGCGTTTTATCGAAAAAAGGACTTCAGATTCGTGTTCAGCACCCCGAAAAACCCCTTAGAGAGTAGGTTTGAAAGCGATTAAACAGAGTTTATTTTTGAGCAATTTTGATGAAAAAACGCGAAAATAACCATGAAGGAAGCGTTTTATCGAAAAAAGGACTTCAGATTCGTGTTCAGCACCCCGAAAACCCCTTAGAGAGTAGGTTTGAAAGCGATTAAACAGAGTTTATTTTTGAGCAATTTTGATGAAAAAACGCGAAAATAACCACGAAGGAAGCGTTTTATCGAAAAAAGGACTTCAGATTCGTGTTCAGCACCCCGAAAAACCCCTTAGAGAGTAGGTTTGAAAGCGATTAAACAGAGTTTATTTTTGAGCAATTTTGATGAAAAAACGCGAAAATAACCATGAAGGAAGCGTTTTATCGAAAAAAGGACTTCAGATTCGTGTTCAGCACCCCGAAAAACCCCTTAGAGAGTAGGTTTGAAAGCGATTAAACAGAGTTTATTTTTGAGCAATTTTGATGAAAAAACGCGAAAATAACCATGAAGGAAGCGTTTTATCGAAAAAAGGACTTCAGATTCGTGTTCAGCACCCCGAAAAACCCCTTAGAGAGTAGGTTTGAAAGCGATTAAACAGAGTTTATTTTTGAGCAATTTTGATGAAAAAACGCGAAAATAACCATGAAGGAAGCGTTTTATCGAAAAAAGGACTTCAGATTCGTGTTCAGCACCCCGAAAAACCCCTTAGAGAGTAGGTTTGAAAGCGATTAAACAGAGTTTATTTTTGAGCAATTTTGATGAAAAAACGCGAAAATAACCATGAAGGAAGCGTTTTATCGAAAAAAGGACTTCAGATTCGTGTTCAGCACCCCGAAAAACCCCTTAGAGAGTAGGTTTGAAAGCGATTAAACAGAGTTTATTTTTGAGCAATTTTGATGAAAAAACGCGAAAATAACCATGAAGGAAGCGTTTTATCGAAAAAAGGACTTCAGATTCGTGTTCAGCACCCCGAAAAACCCCTTAGAGAGTAGGTTTGAAAGCGATTAAACAGAGTTTATTTTTGAGCAATTTTGATGAAAAAACGCGAAAATAACCATGAAGGAAGCGTTTTATCGAAAAAAGGACTTCAGATTCGTGTTCAGCACCCCGAAAAACCCCTTAGAGAGTAGGTTTGAAAGCGATTAAACAGAGTTTATTTTTGAGCAATTTTGATGAAAAAACGCGAAAATAACCATGAAGGAAGCGTTTTATCGAAAAAAGGACTTCAGATTCGTGTTCAGCACCCCGAAAAACCCCTTAGAGAGTAGGTTTGAAAGCGATTAAACAGAGTTTATTTTTGAGCAATTTTGATGAAAAAACGCGAAAATAACCATGAAGGAAGCGTTTTATCGAAAAAAGGACTTCAGATTCGTGTTCAGCACCCCGAAAAACCCCTTAGAGAGTAGGTTTGAAAGCGATTAAACAGAGTTTATTTTTGAGCAATTTTGATGAAAAAACGCGAAAATAACCATGAAGGAAGCGTTTTATCGAAAAAAGGACTTCAGATTCGTGTTCAGCACCCCGAAAAACCCCTTAGAGAGTAGGTTTGAAAGCGATTAAACAGAGTTTATTTTTGAGCAATTTTGATGAAAAAACGCGAAAATAACCATGAAGGAAGCGTTTTATCGAAAAAAGGACTTCAGATTCGTGTTCAGCACCCCGAAAACCCCTTAGAGAGTAGGTTTGAAAGCGATTAAACAGAGTTTATTTTTGAGCAATTTTGATGAAAAAACGCGAAAATAACCACGAAGGAAGCGTTTTATCGAAAAAAGGACTTCAGATTCGTGTTCAGCACCCCGAAAAACCCCTTAGAGAGTAGGTTTGAAAGCGATTAAACAGAGTTTATTTTTGAGCAATTTTGATGAAAAAACGCGAAAATAACCATGAAGGAAGCGTTTTATCGAAAAAAGGACTTCAGATTCGTGTTCAGCACCCCGAAAAACCCCTTAGAGAGTAGGTTTGAAAGCGATTAAACAGAGTTTATTTTTGAGCAATTTTGATGAAAAAACGCGAAAATAACCATGAAGGAAGCGTTTTATCGAAAAAAGGACTTCAGATTCGTGTTCAGCACCCCGAAAAACCCCTTAGAGAGTAGGTTTGAAAGCGATTAAACAGAGTTTATTTTTGAGCAATTTTGATGAAAAAACGCGAAAATAACCATGAAGGAAGCGTTTTATCGAAAAAAGGACTTCAGATTCGTGTTCAGCACCCCGAAAAACCCCTTAGAGAGTAGGTTTGAAAGCGATTAAACAGAGTTTATTTTTGAGCAATTTTGATGAAAAACGCGAAAATAACCATGAAGGAAGCGTTTTATCGAAAAAAGGACTTCAGATTCGTGTTCAGCACCCCGAAAAACCCCTTAGAGAGTAGGTTTGAAAGCGATTAAACAGAGTTTATTTTTGAGCAATTTTGATGAAAAAACGCGAAAATAACCATGAAGGAAGCGTTTTATCGAAAAAAGGACTTCAGATTCGTGTTCAGCACCCCGAAAAACCCCTTAGAGAGTAGGTTTGAAAGCGATTAAACAGAGTTTATTTTTGAGCAATTTTGATGAAAAAACGCGAAAATAACCATGAAGGAAGCGTTTTATCGAAAAAAGGACTTCAGATTCGTGTTCAGCACCCCGAAAAACCCCTTAGAGAGTAGGTTTGAAAGCGATTAAACAGAGTTTATTTTTGAGCAATTTTGATGAAAAAACGCGAAAATAACCATGAAGGAAGCGTTTTATCGAAAAAAGGACTTCAGATTCGTGTTCAGCACCCCGAAAAACCCCTTAGAGAGTAGGTTTGAAAGCGATTAAACAGAGTTTATTTTTGAGCAATTTTGATGAAAAAACGCGAAAATAACCATGAAGGAAGCGTTTTATCGAAAAAAGGACTTCAGATTCGTGTTCAGCACCCCGAAAAACCCCTTAGAGAGTAGGTTTGAAAGCGATTACGAAAATAACCATGCAGGAAGCGTTTTATCGAAAAAAGGACTTCAGATTCGTGTTCAGCACCCCGAAAAACCCCTTAGAGAGTAGGTTTGAAAGCGATTAAACAGAGTTTATTTTTGAGCAATTTTGATGAAAAAACGCGAAAATAACCATGAAGGAAGCGTTTTATCGAAAAAAGGACTTCAGATTCGTGTTCAGCACCCCGAAAAACCCCTTAGAGAGTAGGTTTGAAAGCGATTAAACAGAGTTTATTTTTGAGCAATTTTGATGAAAAAACGCGAAAATAACCATGAAGGAAGCGTTTTATCGAAAAAAGGACTTCAGATTCGTGTTCAGCACCCCGAAAAACCCCTTAGAGAGTAGGTTTGAAAGCGATTAAACAGAGTTTATTTTTGAGCAATTTTGATGAAAAAACGCGAAAATAACCATGAAGGAAGCGTTTTATCGAAAAAAGGACTTCAGATTCGTGTTCAGCACCCCGAAAAACCCCTTAGAGAGTAGGTTTGAAAGCGATTAAACAGAGTTTATTTTTGAGCAATTTTGATGAAAAAACGCGAAAATAACCATGAAGGAAGCGTTTTATCGAAAAAAGGACTTCAGATTCGTGTTCAGCACCCCGAAAAACCCCTTAGAGAGTAGGTTTGAAAGCGATTAAACAGAGTTTATTTTTGAGCAATTTTGATGAAAAAACGCGAAAATAACCATGCAGGAAGCGTTTTATCGAAAAAAGGACTTCAGATTCGTGTTCAGCACCCCGAAAAACCCCTTAGAGAGTAGGTTTGAAAGCGATTAAACAGAGTTTATTTTTGAGCAATTTTGATGAAAAAACGCGAAAATAACCATGAAGGAAGCGTTTTATCGAAAAAAGGACTTCAGATTCGTGTTCAGCACCCCGAAAAACCCCTTAGAGAGTAGGTTTGAAAGCGATTAAACAGAGTTTATTTTTGAGCAATTTTGATGAAAAAACGCGAAAATAACCATGAAGGAAGCGTTTTATCGAAAAAAGGACTTCAGATTCGTGTTCAGCACCCCGAAAAACCCCTTAGAGAGTAGGTTTGAAAGCGATTAAACAGAGTTTATTTTTGAGCAATTTTGATGAAAAAACGCGAAAATAACCATGAAGGAAGCGTTTTATCGAAAAAAGGACTTCAGATTCGTGTTCAGCACCCCGAAAAACCCCTTAGAGAGTAGGTTTGAAAGCGATTAAACAGAGTTTATTTTTGAGCAATTTTGATGAAAAAACGCGAAAATAACCATGAAGGAAGCGTTTTATCGAAAAAAGGACTTCAGATTCGTGTTCAGCACCCCGAAAAACCCCTTAGAGAGTAGGTTTGAAAGCGATTAAACAGAGTTTATTTTTGAGCAATTTTGATGAAAAAACGCGAAAATAACCATGAAGGAAGCGTTTTATCGAAAAAAGGACTTCAGATTCGTGTTCAGCACCCCGAAAAACCCCTTAGAGAGTAGGTTTGAAAGCGATTAAACAGAGTTTATTTTTGAGCAATTTTGATGAAAAAACGCGAAAATAACCATGAAGGAAGCGTTTTATCGAAAAAAGGACTTCAGATTCGTGTTCAGCACCCCGAAAAACCCCTTAGAGAGTAGGTTTGAAAGCGATTAAACAGAGTTTATTTTTGAGCAATTTTGATGAAAAAACGCGAAAATAACCATGAAGGAAGCGTTTTATCGAAAAAAGGACTTCAGATTCGTGTTCAGCACCCCGAAAAACCCCTTAGAGAGTAGGTTTGAAAGCGATTAAACAGAGTTTATTTTTGAGCAATTTTGATGAAAAAACGCGAAAATAACCATGAAGGAAGCGTTTTATCGAAAAAAGGACTTCAGATTCGTGTTCAGCACCCCGAAAAACCCCTTAGAGAGTAGGTTTGAAAGCGATTAAACAGAGTTTATTTTTGAGCAATTTTGATGAAAAAACGCGAAAATAACCATGAAGGAAGCGTTTTATCGAAAAAAGGACTTCAGATTCGTGTTCAGCACCCCGAAAAACCCCTTAGAGAGTAGGTTTGAAAGCGATTAAACAGAGTTTATTTTTGAGCAATTTTGATGAAAAAACGCGAAAATAACCATGAAGGAAGCGTTTTATCGAAAAAAGGACTTCAGATTCGTGTTCAGCACCCCGAAAAACCCCTTAGAGAGTAGGTTTGAAAGCGATTAAACAGAGTTTATTTTTGAGCAATTTTGATGAAAAAACGCGAAAATAACCATGCAGGAAGCGTTTTATATGAAGGAAGCGTTTTATCGAAAAAAGGACTTCAGATTCGTGTTCAGCACCCCGAAAAACCCCTTAGAGAGTAGGTTTGAAAGCGATTAAACAGAGTTTATTTTTGAGCAATTTTGATGAAAAAACGCGAAAATAACCATGAAGGAAGCGTTTTATCGAAAAAAGGACTTCAGATTCGTGTTCAGCACCCCGAAAAACCCCTTAGAGAGTAGGTTTGAAAGCGATTAAACAGAGTTTATTTTTGAGCAATTTTGATGAAAAAACGCGAAAATAACCATGAAGGAAGCGTTTTATCGAAAAAAGGACTTCAGATTCGTGTTCAGCACCCCGAAAAACCCCTTAGAGAGTAGGTTTGAAAGCGATTAAACAGAGTTTATTTTTGAGCAATTTTGATGAAAAAACGCGAAAATAACCATGAAGGAAGCGTTTTATCGAAAAAAGGACTTCAGATTCGTGTTCAGCACCCCGAAAAACCCCTTAGAGAGTAGGTTTGAAAGCGATTAAACAGAGTTTATTTTTGAGCAATTTTGATGAAAAAACGCGAAAATAACCATGAAGGAAGCGTTTTATCGAAAAAAGGACTTCAGATTCGTGTTCAGCACCCCGAAAAACCCCTTAGAGAGTAGGTTTGAAAGCGATTAAACAGAGTTTATTTTTGAGCAATTTTGATGAAAAAACGCGAAAATAACCATGAAGGAAGCGTTTTATCGAAAAAAGGACTTCAGATTCGTGTTCAGCACCCCGAAAAACCCCTTAGAGAGTAGGTTTGAAAGCGATTAAACAGAGTTTATTTTTGAGCAATTTTGATGAAAAAACGCGAAAATAACCATGAAGGAAGCGTTTTATCGAAAAAGGACTTCAGATTCGTGTTCAGCACCCCGAAAAACCCCTTAGAGAGTAGGTTTGAAAGCGATTAAACAGAGTTTATTTTTGAGCAATTTTGATGAAAAAACGCGAAAATAACCATGAAGGAAGCGTTTTATCGAAAAAAGGACTTCAGATTCGTGTTCAGCACCCCGAAAAACCCCTTAGAGAGTAGGTTTGAAAGCGATTAAACAGAGTTTATTTTTGAGCAATTTTGATGAAAAAACGCGAAAATAACCATGAAGGAAGCGTTTTATCGAAAAAAGGACTTCAGATTCGTGTTCAGCACCCCGAAAAACCCCTTAGAGAGTAGGTTTGAAAGCGATTAAACAGAGTTTATTTTTGAGCAATTTTGATGAAAAAACGCGAAAATAACCATGAAGGAAGCGTTTTATCGAAAAAAGGACTTCAGATTCGTGTTCAGCACCCCGAAAAACCCCTTAGAGAGTAGGTTTGAAAGCGATTAAACAGAGTTTATTTTTGAGCAATTTTGATGAAAAAACGCGAAAATAACCATGAAGGAAGCGTTTTATCGAAAAAAGGACTTCAGATTCGTGTTCAGCACCCCGAAAAACCCCTTAGAGAGTAGGTTTGAAAGCGATTAAACAGAGTTTATTTTTGAGCAATTTTGATGAAAAAACGCGAAAATAACCATGAAGGAAGCGTTTTATCGAAAAAAGGACTTCAGATTCGTGTTCAGCACCCCGAAAAACCCCTTAGAGAGTAGGTTTGAAAGCGATTAAACAGAGTTTATTTTTGAGCAATTTTGATGAAAAAACGCGAAAATAACCATGAAGGAAGCGTTTTATCGAAAAAAGGACTTCAGATTCGTGTTCAGCACCCCGAAAAACCCCTTAGAGAGTAGGTTTGAAAGCGATTAAACAGAGTTTATTTTTGAGCAATTTTGATGAAAAAACGCGAAAATAACCATGAAGGAAGCGTTTTATCGAAAAAAGGACTTCAGATTCGTGTTCAGCACCCCGAAAAACCCCTTAGAGAGTAGGTTTGAAAGCGATTAAACAGAGTTTATTTTTGAGCAATTTTGATGAAAAAACGCGAAAATAACCATGAAGGAAGCGTTTTATCGAAAAAAGGACTTCAGATTCGTGTTCAGCACCCCGAAAAACCCCTTAGAGAGTAGGTTTGAAAGCGATTAAACAGAGTTTATTTTTGAGCAATTTTGATGAAAAAACGCGAAAATAACCATGAAGGAAGCGTTTTATCGAAAAAAGGACTTCAGATTCGTGTTCAGCACCCCGAAAAACCCCTTAGAGAGTAGGTTTGAAAGCGATTAAACAGAGTTTATTTTTGAGCAATTTTGATGAAAAAACGCGAAAATAACCATGAAGGAAGCGTTTTATCGAAAAAAGGACTTCAGATTCGTGTTCAGCACCCCGAAAAACCCCTTAGAGAGTAGGTTTGAAAGCGATTAAACAGAGTTTATTTTTGAGCAATTTTGATGAAAAAACGCGAAAATAACCATGAAGGAAGCGTTTTATCGAAAAAAGGACTTCAGATTCGTGTTCAGCACCCCGAAAAACCCCTTAGAGAGTAGGTTTGAAAGCGATTAAACAGAGTTTATTTTTGAGCAATTTTGATGAAAAAACGCGAAAATAACCATGAAGGAAGCGTTTTATCGAAAAAAGGACTTCAGATTCGTGTTCAGCACCCCGAAAAACCCCTTAGAGAGTAGGTTTGAAAGCGATTAAACAGAGTTTATTTTTGAGCAATTTTGATGAAAAAACGCGAAAATAACCATGAAGGAAGCGTTTTATCGAAAAAAGGACTTCAGATTCGTGTTCAGCACCCCGAAAAACCCCTTAGAGAGTAGGTTTGAAAGCGATTAAACAGAGTTTATTTTTGAGCAATTTTGATGAAAAAACGCGAAAATAACCATGAAGGAAGCGTTTTATCGAAAAAAGGACTTCAGATTCGTGTTCAGCACCCCGAAAAACCCCTTAGAGAGTAGGTTTGAAAGCGATTAAACAGAGTTTATTTTTGAGCAATTTTGATGAAAAAACGCGAAAATAACCATGAAGGAAGCGTTTTATCGAAAAAAGGACTTCAGATTCGTGTTCAGCACCCCGAAAAACCCCTTAGAGAGTAGGTTTGAAAGCGATTAAACAGAGTTTATTTTCGAAAATAACCATGCAGGAAGCGTTTTATCGAAAAAAGGACTTCAGATTCGTGTTCAGCACCCCGAAAAACCCCTTAGAGAGTAGGTTTGAAAGCGATTAAACAGAGTTTATTTTTGAGCAATTTTGATGAAAAAACGCGAAAATAACCATGAAGGAAGCGTTTTATCGAAAAAAGGACTTCAGATTCGTGTTCAGCACCCCGAAAAACCCCTTAGAGAGTAGGTTTGAAAGCGATTAAACAGAGTTTATTTTTGAGCAATTTTGATGAAAAAACGCGAAAATAACCATGAAGGAAGCGTTTTATCGAAAAAAGGACTTCAGATTCGTGTTCAGCACCCCGAAAAACCCCTTAGAGAGTAGGTTTGAAAGCGATTAAACAGAGTTTATTTTTGAGCAATTTTGATGAAAAAACGCGAAAATAACCATGAAGGAAGCGTTTTATCGAAAAAAGGACTTCAGATTCGTGTTCAGCACCCCGAAAAACCCCTTAGAGAGTAGGTTTGAAAGCGATTAAACAGAGTTTATTTTTGAGCAATTTTGATGAAAAAACGCGAAAATAACCATGTAGGTTTGAAAGCGATTAAACACAGTTAATATTTGAGCAATTTGATGAAAAAACGCGAAAATCACCATGAAGGAAGCGTTTTATCGAAAAAAGGACTTCAGATTCGTGTTCAGCACCCCGAAAAACCCCTTAGAGAGTAGGTTTGAAAGCGATTAAACAGAGTTTATTTTTGAGCAATTTTGATGAAAAAACGCGAAAATAACCATGAAGGAAGCGTTTTATCGAAAAAAGGACTTCAGATTCGTGTTCAGCACCCCGAAAAACCCCTTAGAGAGTAGGTTTGAAAGCGATTAAACATATTTTTGAGCAATTTTGATGAAAAAACGCGAAAATAACCATGAAGGAAGCGTTTTATCGAAAAAAGGACTTCAGATTCGTGTTCAGCACCCCGAAAACCCCTTAGAGAGTAGGTTTGAAAGCGATTAAACAGAGTTTATTTTTGAGCAATTTTGATGAAAAAACGCGAAAATAACCATGAAGGAAGCGTTTTATCGAAAAAAGGACTTCAGATTCGTGTTCAGCACCCCGAAAAACCCCTTAGAGAGTAGGTTTGAAAGCGATTAAACAGAGTTTATTTTTGAGCAATTTTGATGAAAAAACGCGAAAATAACCATGAAGGAAGCGTTTTATCGAAAAAAGGACTTCAGATTCGTGTTCAGCACCCCGAAAAACCCCTTAGAGAGTAGGTTTGAAAGCGATTAAACAGAGTTTATTTTTGAGCAATTTTGATGAAAAAACGCGAAAATAACCATGAAGGAAGCGTTTTATCGAAAAAAGGACTTCAGATTCGTGTTCAGCACCCCGAAAAACCCCTTAGAGAGTAGGTTTGAAAGCGATTAAACAGAGTTTATTTTTGAGCATTTTTGATGATGAAAAAACGCGAAAATAACCATGAAGGAAGCGTTTTATCGAAAAAAGGACTTCAGATTCGTGTTCAGCACCCCGAAAAACCCCTTAGAGAGTAGGTTTGAAAGCGATTAAACAGAGTTTATTTTTGAGCAATTTTGATGAAAAAACGCGAAAATAACCATGAAGGAAGCGTTTTATCGAAAAAAGGACTTCAGATTCGTGTTCAGCACCCCGAAAAACCCCTTAGAGAGTAGGTTTGAAAGCGATTAAACAGAGTTTATTTTTGAGCAATTTTGATGAAAAAACGCGAAAATAACCATGAAGGAAGCGTTTTATCGAAAAAAGGACTTCAGATTCGTGTTCAGCACCCCGAAAAACCCCTTAGAGAGTAGGTTTGAAAGCGATTAAACAGAGTTTATTTTTGAGCAATTTTGATGAAAAAACGCGAAAATAACCATGAAGGAAGCGTTTTATCGAAAAAAGGACTTCAGATTCGTGTTCAGCACCCCGAAAAACCCCTTAGAGAGTAGGTTTGAAAGCGATTAAACAGAGTTTATTTTTGAGCAATTTTGATGAAAAAACGCGAAAATAACCATGAAGGAAGCGTTTTATCGAAAAAAGGACTTCAGATTCGTGTTCAGCACCCCGAAAAACCCCTTAGAGAGTAGGTTTGAAAGCGATTAAACAGAGTTTATTTTTGAGCAATTTTGATGAAAAAACGCGAAAATAACCATGAAGGAAGCGTTTTATCGAAAAAAGGACTTCAGATTCGTGTTCAGCACCCCGAAAAACCCCTTAGAGAGTAGGTTTGAAAGCGATTAAACAGAGTTTATTTTTGAGCAATTTTGATGAAAAAACGCGAAAATAACCATGAAGGAAGCGTTTTATCGAAAAAAGGACTTCAGATTCGTGTTCAGCACCCCGAAAACCCCTTAGAGAGTAGGTTTGAAAGCATTAAACAGAGTTTATTTTTGAGCAATTTTGATGAAAAAACGCGAAAATAACCATGAAGGAAGCGTTTTATCGAAAAAAGGACTTCAGATTCGTGTTCAGCACCCCGAAAAACCCCTTAGAGAGTAGGTTTGAAAGCGATTAAACAGAGTTTATTTTTGAGCAATTTTGATGAAAAAACGCGAAAATAACCATGAAGGAAGCGTTTTATCGAAAAAAGGACTTCAGATTCGTGTTCAGCACCCCGAAAACCCCTTAGAGAGTAGGTTTGAAAGCGATTAAACAGAGTTTATTTTTGAGCAATTTTGATGAAAAAACGCGAAAATAACCATGAAGGAAGCGTTTTATCGAAAAAAGGACTTCAGATTCGTGTTCAGCACCCCGAAAAACCCCTTAGAGAGTAGGTTTGAAAGCGATTAAACAGAGTTTATTTTTGAGCAATTTTGATGAAAAAACGCGAAAATAACCATGAAGGAAGCGTTTTATCGAAAAAAGGACTAGATTCGTGTTCAGCACCCCGAAAAACCCCTTAGAGAGTAGGTTTGAAAGCGATTAAACAGAGTTTATTTTTGAGCAATTTTGATGAAAAAACGCGAAAATAACCATGAAGGAAGCGTTTTATCGAAAAAAGGACTTCAGATTCGTGTTCAGCACCCCGAAAAACCCCTTAGAGAGTAGGTTTGAAAGCGATTAAACAGAGTTTATTTTTGAGCAATTTTGATGAAAAAACGCGAAAATAACCATGAAGGAAGCGTTTTATCGAAAAAAGGACTTCAGATTCGTGTTCAGCACCCCGAAAAACCCCTTAGAGAGTAGGTTTGAAAGCGATTAAACAGAGTTTATTTTTGAGCAATTTTGATGAAAAAACGCGAAAATAACCATGAAGGAAGCGTTTTATCGAAAAAAGGACTTCAGATTCGTGTTCAGCACCCCGAAAACCCCTTAGAGAGTAGGTTTGAAAGCGATTAAACAGAGTTTATTTTTGAGCAATTTTGATGAAAAAACGCGAAAATAACCATGAAGGAAGCGTTTTATCGAAAAAAGGACTTCAGATTCGTGTTCAGCACCCCGAAAACCCCTTAGAGAGTAGGTTTGAAAGCGATTAAACAGAGTTTATTTTTGAGCAATTTTGATGAAAAAACGCGAAAATAACCATGAAGGAAGCGTTTTATCGAAAAAAGGACTTCAGATTCGTGTTCAGCACCCCGAAAAACCCCTTAGAGAGTAGGTTTGAAAGCGATTAAACAGAGTTTAATTTTTGAGCAATTTTGATGAAAAAACGCGAAAATAACCATGAAGGAAGCGTTTTATCGAAAAAAGGACTTCAGATTCGTGTTCAGCACCCCGAAAAACCCCTTAGAGAGTAGGTTTGAAAGCGATTAAACAGAGTTTATTTTTGAGCAATTTTGATGAAAAAACGCGAAAATAACCATGAAGGAAGCGTTTTATCGAAAAAAGGACTTCAGATTCGTGTTCAGCACCCCGAAAACCCCTTAGAGAGTAGGTTTGAAAGCGATTAAACAGAGTTTATTTTTGAGCAATTTTGATGAAAAAACGCGAAAATAACCATGAAGGAAGCGTTTTATCGAAAAAAGGACTTCAGATTCGTGTTCAGCACCCCGAAAACCCCTTAGAGAGTAGGTTTGAAAGCGATTAAACAGAGTTTATTTTTGAGCAATTTTGATGAAAAAACGCGAAAATAACCATGAAGGAAGCGTTTTATCGAAAAAAGGACTTCAGATTCGTGTTCAGCACCCCGAAAACCCCTTAGAGAGTAGGTTTGAAAGCGATTAAACAGAGTTTATTTTTGAGCAATTTTGATTCGAAAAAAGGACTTCAGATTCGTGTTCAGCACCCCGAAAAACCCCTTAGAGAGTAGGTTTGAAAGCGATTAAACAGAGTTTATTTTTGAGCTATTTTGATGAAAAA
>JAVIWC010000690.1:0-19664 GCA_031894815.1 Creontiades dilutus
GGGCCACTTTCACCAAACTGGGTTTAACGTGGCATTAGTTAATCGGCTCGATAAACTAACGCCCAGGCGTTAAGAGTTAACGAGGAAGGTGTCTTTCACCATGCGTTTCGTTCGCTAAGTGAGCAGTTCGTTAGCTAACGGCAGCGTAACGGAGCAGTGCAGCCAACAATCGAAGTTTTTGTGATAATGTGTCCGTCATTGATGAACCAGGACACGAAAAATTGCGGTACAACGACACACTCCCGCTCGAAGGCAGGAGTAACGATGGTGACGAAACGCGGTTGCCGTAGAAACGACCACGAGTGTTTCTCTTGTTCTCACCTCGAGAAACCGCGAAGGCGCAAAAACCTCAATTCGACGGTCAACCTTAATCGCAATACCAAGTAAATGTATTTTGCCTCATTTCCATCACAATTCGATTCAAATTTGAATACAACTCTGTAAAGAATAACCGTTATAAATTTAGAATTAATCGATAGGCGCAAAAATTCCAGATAATTCGTGGGATAAGTTTATAACCTACACAAGACCGAACCAAGAAAGGTAATTACATTATGATTCATGTAAAGCGAGTAAATAGGTGATTTCTAGTATATAAACAGAAAAATGTTTTGAACCAGGAATAAATATCATACAAGGTTTATGTCAAGATATATATATATACCAAATAATTTTTGATCGCAGCCGTTCCTGTGAGATGACAGGAATCGTCAAAAATCAAATTATTTACGACGGAGTTCAAAATATCAACAGTGAATTCTGCTCCTTCCAAATACTGCCTATTTTTTTCGATTCCATAAATAATAGCTAAACATTCTAATTCTGTTACAGAGTAATTCCTCTGCCGCAGATAAGGTACGAGAGCAGTACGAAATAACTCTTTCATGACCATCCTGATTTTGAGTGAGAGAACAGCCAATTGTATTCAGACTTGCATCCGTAAAAAGTGTAAACGGAAGATCAAAATTTGGGCGAGCGAGAATAGGATCAGTTGTAAGAGCAGTTTTCAAAGTTTCAAAAGCTTGAATTTGTTCGTCAGCCCATACCCATTTCTTCTTTTTCCCAAGTAGATTTGTAAGAGGAGATACTATAGACGAAAACTCAGGTATAAAACGACGGTACCAACCAGCCATTCCAAGGAAACGACGAACTTCAGTGACATTCTTAGGGGATGGGTAAGATGTTACAGCACATGTCTTGTCAGGATCGACACTAATTCCATCAGCATTCACTCTATATCCAAGGTAAGAAATAGAGAGCAGTGTACCTTAATTAGGCTTTAATTCACTTAAGAACGCGACATGAATAATGAGACAATTGAAATTAGAAATTTAGGTGTGGAATCCATGACGATGAATCATCAACAATAATAATAATAATAAACTGAATCACCACATTCACCCCCTCAGAAAGAGGTGAGATAATCTTGCAAGTAAGCAGGAAGGCGACGCTCCCTTTGGGGTCTTGAGGTAGGTAGTCCATCAGTAGTTAGTTGGTTACTGTGTGGTTTATCGTGTGCAGTACTTGGCGGAGATTGCGTCGCTGGATCACAGGTTGACTGAGTAGATGATGGTTCCTCGGGCTGACTGGTCGACTGGACGGGAGGCGAGTCTCCTGGGCGAGGTGGTTCGTCCAAACCACTCTCTCTCTCGGCACATGGGGCCAAGTGGCGGAGAGACACTGACGTTTCCCGGCCGTCAGGCAGCCGAACGAAGGCGTATTCTGGATTTGCCTCGATTAACTCCACTTGTTGCACCGCAGGCTCATATTTTGAAAGTCGTTCAAATCTTCTCATTAAGATAGGGCCAGGAGTCAGCAACCAAGAAGCAACAGCCGATCCATGATGAGATCGCCGTTGGTGAACAAACATTCGCTCGTGTGGTGTGGCGTTGGTTGAAGTGCACAACAGGGACCGAATACTGTGAAGAGCGTTGTCAAGCACGAGCTGCCATTGCGTCAACTTCATGTTTTGACTTCGAAGAGCTAGTTGAATGGTCTTCCAAATAATGCCGTTGTAACGCTCTGTCTGCCCATTTCCCTGTGGATTGTAGGGAGTGGTCCTACTGGTGGCGACCCCGTTCGAAGTTAGAAATGTTTTGAGTTCCTGAGAGACTAGCGACGTGCCTCGATCCGAATGTACATATGCTGGCGTCCCAAAAATGCTGAATAATGAGAGTAGGTGTTTGATTACCGTAGAAGAAGATACATCACTACAGGGAAAGGCGAAGGGGAAGCGAGAATATTCGTCAACCACTGTTAGTATGTATTTGTTTTGGTTCGAAGATGGGAGTGGCCCTTTAAAGTCAATGTTCAATCTCTCGAAGGGAGAGGTAGCTTTAATGAGGTGTCCTTCGTGACGCGCATATCGAGGCTTCAGTTCTGCACAAACTTGGCATGCTTGCGAAATTTTCCTGACTTCCTCAAGCGAAAAGGGAAGATTCTTAGCACGTATCCAATGTAACATTCTTGTAATGCCAGGGTGGCAGAGTGAACTGTGGATTTCTAAAAGAGAAGGAGTTGTCAATGTTGAGCACACCCTTGAGAAGGCATCTGCTGCAGCATTTTCTTTTCCTGGTCTGTAGGATATGTTGAATGTGAAGCTGGCTAGCTCCAAACGCCACCTTGTTATTTTCTCATTTTTTATTTTATTTGCTATTTTGGAATCAAAAATAAATGATACTGCTTGTTGATCTGTGAGTAGCTGAAAATGCCGTCCAAGAAGGAAATGTCGCCACTCTCTGAGAGCCTCAACAACCGCGTAGGCCTCCTTTTCAACTGACGAGTGCCTTTTCTCAGATTCCGATAACGTCCTAGAAAAGAACGCTACTGGCCGATGACACTGCGTTAATGTAGCTCCAATAGCTCCTTGGGAAGCATCTGTCTCTACTATTAGTAGCTCATCTGGGTTCAAACTAACGATAGATGCTTTCATGATTTGGCGTTTAATATCTTCAAAAGCTGACTGAGCTTGTTCAGAAAGCGGAAAGTTTTTGCATCTAAGAAGTGGCTGAAGTTTTTCTGAATACATAGGGATCCAGCGGGAATAGTGCGCAAATAGTCCAAGGGCCCTTTGCAGTGCCGCTGTATTATCTGGAAGAGGCAGGTTGACAAGGGGCTTCATACGGTTGCGATCAGGTCGAATGGTATTGTTTTCAATTTCGAAACCCAGAATATGTATGTTTTGTAGGCCGAATTTCGATTTCTCTTTGTTAATTGTCAACCCATATTTAGCCACAGCTTCGAGAAACCTCTTCAGATTCACGTCATGGTCCTTTTGCGTTACTCCACAGATTGTGACGTCATCTAAGTAAGCAAACGTACCCGCCAAGCCCTCTTTATGAATAATTTCATTCATGACTCGCTGAAAACCTGCAACTCCATTCGTGACCCCGAAAGGGATTCTTCGGAACTGATACAGGTGGCCGCAAGCCTCAAAGGCTGTGTACGGTTTATCTTGTTCTAGAATTGGAATCTGATGGTAGGCACTTTTTAAGTCTACTGTGCTGAAGTGAGAATATGTAGCTATTTTTCTCACTAGAGTATCAATATTAGGAACCGGGTAAGCATCAGGGTGTGTAAATCGATTTATGGTCCTCGAATAGTCAATACACATACGTTTTTTTTTTGTGATCACCATCTACTATAATGACCTGAGCTCGCCAAGGTGAATGACTGGTTTCGATGATACCCTCTTTCATCATTTGCTGAACTTCCTGTTCAATAAATTTTTCCTCACACTCTGGACGTTTTCTAGATTTGATTGCTATTGGTTTGCAGTTTTGAGCTAAATTGGAAAAGAGCCTGGCAGGGGGAACTGAAGCCGCTGCTAGAGCGCAAATAGAGAGCGGTGATTTCCCTCCTCCGAAAGTAATGTTGACTTGCGAATGCTGCTGAAGAATGTCATGCCCTATTAATACATCCGAACAAAGATTTGGGAGTACAAAAAGACGTACCTTAGAATATGAGTTGTTTAATAGCTCCAATTTAACGTAACAACACCTGTTTACTGTAGTGCACAGAGACGTGGAGGCCATCGAAACAGAGCTTTTTGTGTGCTGGAATGAGAATTTGTTTGAGAGAGCAAATGCCTGGTTGATGTAACTATCTGAGCTACCTGTGTCGATCAAGCAGTCAGAAGGAATGCCATTCACATGGGCTACTACAGTGGTTTTTCTCAAGCCTAGGGCAGCAGACGCAAGAATAGATGCAGACGATGAATGGGTTACGGATGGATCCTCGGCTTCGTATTCCTGTGTGGACAATGAAGCGGCTTGGAATTCTTTCTTAGGTGACCGACAAACTACTGCATAATGTCCAATTTTACCACAGGCTCGGCATTTGGCAACCTGTGCCGGACAATCTGATCGAGAATGTCGACCCAACCCACAAAAATAGCACTTATGACGAAAGCTGTTCTCGCGCATTGGCTGCTTTAGAGAAGCATTCAGGGAAAGATCTGTCAATGCTCTCAATGTGTTGTCACTGCTTTCATACGACTTGGACTGACGTATAGCCGACTCGAGTGTTACTGCTTGAGTTTTGGCTTCGTCTAAAGAAAGAGTTTTGTTTTCCAACAGTCTTTGTCGCATAGATGGATTCAGCAATCCTCTGATGAAGGCATCGCGAATATACTGTGAACGGTGTTCATCCGCGGTAACAGCGGCGAAACTGCAGTCCCTACTTAGCTCCTGTAGAGCAACTAAATACGGTTCTACCAACTCATCAGGGCGTTGTTTTCTGGTAGCGAGCTGATGTCGCGCAAAAATTACGCTTTTTGGTTTCACAAAGAGAGTTTTTAAAGTCTCAATGGCTTCCGAGTAAGTAGAACACTCAGAAATATGCATGTACAAGCTCGGAGTCAAATGATTTATTAGAACAGAAAGCTTTACCTCGTCATCATCTTTATCTTCATCTTCAGCAGCTGCCATGTAGTTTTGTAAGGTCCGGTACCAGTATGTCCATTGCTGAGATGCATCCGGTGCGTTCGGGTCTGCTTGCAATTTATCAGGGCGCAGTACTTTCTTCATTCTAGGTAGGAACCTTTTCTTTTCTTAAGTGAATTAAAATGTGAAGAAATAGAGAGCAGTGTACCTTAATTAGGCTTTAATTCACTTAAGAACGCGACATGAATAATGAGACAATTGAAATTAGAAATTTAGGTTTGCGGAATCCATGACGATGAATCATCAACAATAATAATAATAATAAACTGAATCAGCCCCAAGGATACGTATCCGATCAATATTTACGAGAGGGAAAAGTTTCCGAGGGAGAACCTCCGTCGGTGTACAGGTGGTCCCACCTTGACTGAGTCAAGCGCCCCTACGCTGTACCACTGAGGGAGGTGAAGAGAGGAGAATTTTGAATATAGGGAAATCTCGAGTACATCAGCTGGTACCGCCTTGCGAACAAGTGCCCCGTCACTGATATACTGAGATGACAAGAATCGGAAGCTGGTACCGCCTTGCGAACAAGTGCCCCGTCACTTCAGATTCTTGTAAGGGAGAAATCTTAATTCAGAAGCTGGTACCGCCTTGCAAAGCAAGTGCCCCGTCACTTCTGAATTAAGGGTATGCTAAAGTAGAAAGAGGTTCGAGAAAGGATTTAAGAATAGGTTTGTTGGTTATGACGATGGAGAGCCCTGGCAGAGAATGCTTTTTCGGTCGCCCGTCGGCGTTTATATATCCGACGACGGGCTACCCTTACTCCTACCTACCTCCGGTCCGGGGGTAGGTTGAGAGGGGTTGTAACGGCGTTCCTGGCCCTTGGGTTTTCCCCATCGCCCGTTTATTTTACTTGAATTATGATACAATATTCATTGGTGACCAATTTATCCAAAAATTGGCGTTCGGATTCTCCAATTTCCTTAATACCACAACACATGACAGCAAGAGGATCAACACCCACTTTGTGAATATTTCTGTCACGGCGATCTTCTTCAGGAGAGAGAAATTTAAATTTCTGAATGGGATCATATGAATACCACCAATTGTTATTGCGGGCATCGGTAACAATCGAGTTTTCTTTGATAAAATCTAATCCAATAACTATCGGAAACAATAAGGTATTCAAATAAAATAGAGAGATCACTTTATTCTGATTTCCCACCAGAAATTCAAGACGATAACGGTAATGCACCATAGCATGACTTCCATTAGCCATCTGAACTGCAAATGGATTGACCTTGTCAGCTAAGCTAAGTTCTGAATTATGGTTTGAGTTTAATCCAAGCATCTGTAAACCTGAATTACCAATAAAACAAAGGCGGGAACCTGAATCAAAAAGAGCTGGTATTGTTATCTGTTGATCATCCACCAGTTGAGAAGCAGTTCTAAAAATTACTGGCATAACCAATAGATCATCAGAACTATTAAGGTGCGATAGCTGCATGTTAACTGGTGACATTATTGTTGACACTGCCTTGTGATGAGAAGAGCATCGAGACGAAAACCAATCAGCTGGTGAAGATGAAGGAACAACTCGGAACGGTAAAGGAACAGTCGGTTCCGTAGGATGAACGGTAGGTACTGATAACGGAACGATAGCAGACGATATAGATTCGGAACAGAACGAAATTGGAGCAGCTCCTGATAAGGTCGGAACAGCTCTTGAAGATACTGGAACGGTAGACAAGTGAGGTATGGGATCGGGATTTGATAAGGGAACTAGGCCGATCCCAGTTACTGGTTCCCTGGTCCATTTTTTGAACTATTGTTACATTTGGGGCAGTTATACACATTTACTTCCTTGTGACCACATTTATATCAAAATTTCTTTCTTGGAAGGGTGCATAAAGAAAAAACATGGTTACCATCACAGTTCCAACAGTTAAGTGGTAACACCGAATTTGAAGAAGCCTCTGGTTGAATGGGGTTATCTATCTTTTTGGCAGTACCCTTAATTTTCACCGTGGAAGGGGGAGCAAACTTTTCTGTAGAAATAACACTATACAAACCAACTGCATCAGGCTTCTTTTGTTTACTCGTCATACCAATAGAGTTTGAAGATTTGAAACTATCCTTAACATGTTCCTTTGATTTTGTTATACTCTCAGGAAAATTCGCCTTCAACAGTTCCTCCCTACGGCTCAATTCAATAACAAAATCCATTAAATTTTGATAGGTGGGAATTGTATGTGAAGTATATTTTTCCTCAAATTCCTTTCTAGTATCGTGATCTAGATGATCGAGTGTCAAATGGAGTTTCACAAAATCTAGGAGATCCAAATTTTCCAATTTAGAAAGTGAAGTCCAATTATTTTCATGAACATTTAGAAAATGCTGAAAATCTGAATAACTAGGATTTCGGAGTGCCTTGAAACGCAATATTTTATTCATAAAATGTGAAGCAAGTCTGCGGCGATTTTGGTAGCGAGCTACTAGTGCTGCTAACGCTAATGGATAACTTTCAGCATTCAAAGGAAAACTCGTAATAACGGCAAGAGCATCACCTTTAAGACACGAACGTAGGTACTGGAACTTCTTTACGTCATTTCCTTCCAAAGCAGGATCAGAATGAATGAGAGAATTGAAAAGCGAATAGAATTCAATCCAGTCTTCAACTTTGCCGGAAAAGGACGGGAGGGATATTCTTGGAAGATGAGAGGACGAAACATTAGGTGGGTTAACAGCAGAAATTTCGGAGGTAATATAGATCCGTTTAGCGTTGACATAGTTACTACGAGCCACATCAAGTAATTCCATAACACTACAATAATATTTTGTTACATCTAATTTCCATTTCTTATGGATATCAGGTACGGTAGCATTAAAATCCCTGACTCGTTCAGAAAGATTTTCTAATTTAGCTTCTATTCTACTTAAACGATCAAATGAAGCTGAAAATGAATAAACGTGTCTAGCATTAGTAAGCTTCTCCGATATATCATAAAGGGCTTGTAAATCTGAGTACATAGTCTCCCGTTCATTAACGAACTTATTATGCTGAATTTTAATTTCAGTATCTATAGTCTCTGGACTAACTGAATCAGGCATTGTTTATAGACTGTGATATACAATTCTAAAACTTATTATCTAGACGGTAGTCGTGACGTATGAGCGAGGTATGACTTCGCTGGTATTCGTGACTTATACTAATACGGGTAATAAGTATATTGCAAAATAAATGTCTAGATCACGAACATTTCTTCACGTTGGGCGCCATAAGATTATATCTGTGACATTAAATAACGTATACTGGGGATGAACCCAGAGGACTAGGTTACGAAACAAAAAAATTATTATTTAAATAAATTATTAGGTATATTTGAGTAGGATCTTTTACTCAAAGTTATTTATATGGTGAATAAAGTCGTTACAAATAAATCCAATACTTCTGGCTCAGGGGTTTGTCACAGATATAACTTAGTTGTTAGGTACCAGACTTGACTGAGTATCAATTTGCTCATAACAAATTTCCTACGGCCGTGGAGAATTAAAATAATTATTATAATCTTAGAATTATGACTTATTTGAGATTTCTGCGACAGCTTAGTAGGAAGAATTGACGAGAGGTGAGGGAATCCACTGCGATCCTTCAGCTCCAAACTAAAACTAAAATAACGGGATTTTTAGGATGAGCTCGTGAATGAATTTGTTTCATTAGGGGAATGCAATGAATTAAAGGGGATTAAAGTTGCATACCGGTACGGGACGATGATCCAATGCAGACTACACGGCAGATCTGGCGAGATGATGGAACTCTGAAGAAACGCTCGCAATGCAGAGAAATATATTCGGAGATACTTCGTCAGCTCAATCTGTCATAACAGGTACGAGGATTTGAGTGAAAATATTCAAGTTTGTTAAGAAAAGGCATTCAACAGGTGGACGGTTGGCTGGATTACCGGCTCGATATTCCCAGAGGAATAAAAGAGTGGTGACGACGAACGGCGACAATTTCTTGTGGGCGATGCAAATTAATGGCTTCGACGAAGTCGGACGAATAAGAAGAGGAGAATTTCGGAGACGGTTAAATCTCATAAAATTGGACGAACGGTACAGCTATTCGCATGAAGGAAACGGGAGTGACGAGACGCATCAAGGACAAAAAAGGCCCCTGCAGAAAAGTAGTCCCCTCTCGAGAATGAGAGGAACTCCCCAACGTGGTCACAAAATTAAAATTCTTCCCTAAGCTGCATAAACAGTTTCAAAAGCTGTAATGATAATCCACCTGAGCAGTGGTAAACTTCACTATAATTTGTAAATTGAAAGCGAAATTAAATTTGACTTCTAAATTATGATTTTCCCGCTCTAGCGGAATGGAGTTGAACCACTGCCGAAACCGCTCATTTTCAAACAGCGTTCAATCTGATTTTCGACACGTTACAAGAGTAAAGCGTTTTATCGAAAAACGGACTTCAGATTCGTGTTCAGCACCCCGAAAAACCCCTTAGAGAGTAGGTTTGAAAGGGATTAAACAGAGTTTATTTTTGAGCAATTTTGATGAAAAATCGCGAAAATAACCATGAAGGAAGCGTTTTATCGAAAAACGGACTTCAGATTCGTGTTCAGCACCCCGAAAAACCCCTTAGAGAGTAGGTTTGAAAGGGATTAAACAGAGTTTATTTTTGAGCAATTTTGATGAAAAATCGCGAAAATAACCATGAAGGAAGCGTTTTATCGAAAAACGGACTTCAGATTCGTGTTCAGCACCCCGAAAAACCCCTTAGAGAGTAGGTTTGAAAGGGATTAAACAGAGTTTATTTTTGAGCAATTTTGATGAAAAATCGCGAAAATAACCATGAAGGAAGCGTTTTATCGAAAAACGGACTTCAGATTCGTGTTCAGCACCCCGAAAAACCCCTTAGAGAGTAGGTTTGAAAGGGATTAAACAGAGTTTATTTTTGAGCAATTTTGATGAAAAATCGCGAAAATAACCATGAAGGAAGCGTTTTATCGAAAAACGGACTTCAGATTCGTGTTCAGCACCCCGAAAAACCCCTTAGAGAGTAGGTTTGAAAGGGATTAAACAGAGTTTATTTTTGAGCAATTTTGATGAAAAATCGCGAAAATAACCATGAAGGAAGCGTTTTATCGAAAAACGGACTTCAGATTCGTGTTCAGCACCCCGAAAAACCCCTTAGAGAGTAGGTTTGAAAGGGATTAAACAGAGTTTATTTTTGAGCAATTTTGATGAAAAATCGCGAAAATAACCATGAAGGAAGCGTTTTATCGAAAAACGGACTTCAGATTCGTGTTCAGCACCCCGAAAAACCCCTTAGAGAGTAGGTTTGAAAGGATTAAACAGAGTTTATTTTTGAGCAATTTTGATGAAAAATCGCGAAAATAACCATGAAGGAAGCGTTTTATCGAAAAACGGACTTCAGATTCGTGTTCAGCACCCCGAAAAACCCCTTAGAGAGTAGGTTTGAAAGGGATTAAACAGAGTTTATTTTTGAGCAATTTTGATGAAAAATCGCGAAAATAACCATGAAGGAAGCGTTTTATCGAAAAACGGACTTCAGATTCGTGTTCAGCACCCCGAAAAACCCCTTAGAGAGTAGGTTTGAAAGGGATTAAACAGAGTTTATTTTTGAGCAATTTTGATGAAAAATCGCGAAAATAACCATGAAGGAAGCGTTTTATCGAAAAACGGACTTCAGATTCGTGTTCAGCACCCCGAAAAACCCCTTAGAGAGTAGGTTTGAAAGGGATTAAACAGAGTTTATTTTTGAGCAATTTTGATGAAAAATCGCGAAAATAACCATGAAGGAAGCGTTTTATCGAAAGGACTTCAGATTCGTGTTCAGCACCCCGAAAAACCCCTTAGAGAGTAGGTTTGAAAGGGATTAAACAGAGTTTATTTTTGAGCAATTTTGATGAAAAATCGCGAAAAAACGCATGAAGGAAGCGTTTTATCGAAAAACGGACTTCAGATTCGTGTTCAGCACCCCGAAAAACCCCTTAGAGAGTAGGTTTGAAAGGATTAAACAGAGTTTATTTTTGAGCAATTTTGATGAAAAATCGCGAAAATAACCATGAAGGAAGCGTTTTATCGAAAAACGGACTTCAGATTCGTGTTCAGCACCCCGAAAAACCCCTTAGAGAGTAGGTTTGAAAGGGATTAAACAGAGTTTATTTTTGAGCAATTTTGATGAAAAATCGCGAAAATAACCATGAAGGAAGCGTTTTATCGAAAAACGGACTTCAGATTCGTGTTCAGCACCCCGAAAAACCCCTTAGAGAGTAGGTTTGAAAGGGATTAAACAGAGTTTATTTTTGAGCAATTTTGATGAAAAATCGCGAAAATAACCATGAAGGAAGCGTTTTATCGAAAAACGGACTTCAGATTCGTGTTCAGCACCCCGAAAAACCCCTTAGAGAGTAGGTTTGAAAGGGATTAAACAGAGTTTATTTTTGAGCAATTTTGATGAAAAATCGCGAAAATAACCATGAAGGAAGCGTTTTATCGAAAAACGGACTTCAGATTCGTGTTCAGCACCCCGAAAAACCCCTTAGAGAGTAGGTTTGAAAGCGATTAAACAGAGTTTATTTTTGAGCAATTTTGATGAAAAATCGCGAAAATAACCATGAAGGAAGCGTTTTATCGAAAAACGGACTTCAGATTCGTGTTCAGCACCCCGAAAAACCCCTTAGAGAGTAGGTTTGAAAGGATTAAACAGAGTTTATTTTTGAGCAATTTTGATGAAAAATCGCGAAAATAACCATGAAGGAAGCGTTTTATCGAAAAACGGACTTCAGATTCGTGTTCAGCACCCCGAAAAACCCCTTAGAGAGTAGGTTTGAAAGGGATTAAACAGAGTTTATTTTTGAGCAATTTTGATGAAAAATCGCGAAAATAACCATGAAGGAAGCGTTTTATCGAAAAACGGACTTCAGATTCGTGTTCAGCACCCCGAAAAACCCCTTAGAGAGTAGGTTTGAAAGGGATTAAACAGAGTTTATTTTTGAGCAATTTTGATGAAAAATCGCGAAAATAACCATGAAGGAAGCGTTTTATCGAAAAACGGACTTCAGATTCGTGTTCAGCACCCCGAAAAACCCCTTAGAGAGTAGGTTTGAAAGGGATTAAACAGAGTTTATTTTTGAGCAATTTTGATGAAAAATCGCGAAAATAACCATGAAGGAAGCGTTTTATCGAAAAACGGACTTCAGATTCGTGTTCAGCACCCCGAAAAACCCCTTAGAGAGTAGGTTTGAAAGGGATTAAACAGAGTTTATTTTTGAGCAATTTTGATGAAAAATCGCGAAAATAACCATGAAGGAAGCGTTTTATCGAAAAACGGACTTCAGATTCGTGTTCAGCACCCCGAAAAACCCCTTAGAGAGTAGGTTTGAAAGGGATTAAACAGAGTTTATTTTTGAGCAATTTTGATGAAAAATCGCGAAAATAACCATGAAGGAAGCGTTTTATCGAAAAACGGACTTCAGATTCGTGTTCAGCACCCCGAAAAACCCCTTAGAGAGTAGGTTTGAAAGGGATTAAACAGAGTTAATTTTTGAGCAATTTTGATGAAAAATCGCGAAAATAACCATGAAGGAAGCGTTTTATCGAAAAACGGACTTCAGATTCGTGTTCAGCACCCCGAAAAACCCCTTAGAGAGTAGGTTTGAAAGGGATTAAACAGAGTTAATTTTTGAGCAATTTTGATGAAAAATCGCGAAAATAACCATGAAGGAAGCGTTTTATCGAAAAACGGACTTCAGATTCGTGTTCAGCACCCCGAAAAACCCCTTAGAGAGTAGGTTTGAAAGGATTAAACAGAGTTAATTTTTGAGCAATTTTGATGAAAAATCGCGAAAATAACCATGAAGGAAGCGTTTTATCGAAAAACGGACTTCAGATTCGTGTTCAGCACCCCGAAAAACCCCTTAGAGAGTAGGTTTGAAAGGATTAAACAGAGTTAATTTTTGAGCAATTTTGATGAAAAATCGCGAAAATAACCATGAAGGAAGCGTTTTATCGAAAAACGGACTTCAGATTCGTGTTCAGCACCCCGAAAAACCCCTTAGAGAGTAGGTTTGAAAGGATTAAACAGAGTTTATTTTTGAGCAATTTTGATGAAAAATCGCGAAAATAACCATGAAGGAAGCGTTTTATCGAAAAACGGACTTCAGATTCGTGTTCAGCACCCCGAAAAACCCCTTAGAGAGTAGGTTTGAAAGGGATTAAACAGAGTTTATTTTTGAGCAATTTTGATGAAAAATCGCGAAAATAACCATGAAGGAAGCGTTTTATCGAAAAACGGACTTCAGATTCGTGTTCAGCACCCCGAAAAACCCCTTAGAGAGTAGGTTTGAAAGGATTAAACAGAGTTTATTTTTTGAGCAATTTTGATGAAAAATCGCGAAAATAACCATGAAGGAAGCGTTTTATCGAAAAACGGACTTCAGATTCGTGTTCAGCACCCCGAAAAACCCCTTAGAGAGTAGGTTTGAAAAGGATTAAACAGAGTTTATTTTTGAGCAATTTTGATGAAAAATCGCGAAAATAACCATGAAGGAAGCGTTTTATCGAAAAACGGACTTCAGATTCGTGTTCAGCACCCCGAAAAACCCCTTAGAGAGTAGGTTTGAAAGGGATTAAACAGAGTTTATTTTTGAGCAATTTTGATGAAAAATCGCGAAAATAACCATGAAGGAAGCGTTTTATCGAAAAACGGACTTCAGATTCGTGTTCAGCACCCCGAAAAACCCCTTAGAGAGTAGGTTTGAAAGGGATTAAACAGAGTTTATTTTTGAGCAATTTTGATGAAAAATCGCGAAAATAACCATGAAGGAAGCGTTTTATCGAAAAACGGACTTCAGATTCGTGTTCAGCACCCCGAAAAACCCCTTAGAGAGTAGGTTTGAAAGGGATTAAACAGAGTTTATTTTTGAGCAATTTTGATGAAAAATCGCGAAAATAACCATGAAGGAAGCGTTTTATCGAAAAACGGACTTCAGATTCGTGTTCAGCACCCCGAAAAACCCCTTAGAGAGTAGGTTTGAAAGGGATTAAACAGAGTTTATTTTTGAGCAATTTTGATGAAAAATCGCGAAAATAACCATGAAGGAAGCGTTTTATCGAAAAACGGACTTCAGATTCGTGTTCAGCACCCCGAAAAACCCCTTAGAGAGTAGGTTTGAAAGGGATTAAACAGAGTTTATTTTTGAGCAATTTTGATGAAAAATCGCGAAAATAACCATGAAGGAAGCGTTTTATCGAAAAACGGACTTCAGATTCGTGTTCAGCACCCCGAAAAACCCCTTAGAGAGTAGGTTTGAAAGGGATTAAACAGAGTTTATTTTTGAGCAATTTTGATGAAAAATCGCGAAAATAACCATGAAGGAAGCGTTTATCGAAAAACGGACTTCAGATTCGTGTTCAGCACCCCGAAAAACCCCTTAGAGAGTAGGTTTGAAAGGGATTAAACAGAGTTTATTTTTGAGCAATTTTGATGAAAAATCGCGAAAATAACCATGAAGGAAGCGTTTTATCGAAAAACGGACTTCAGATTCGTGTTCAGCACCCCGAAAAACCCCTTAGAGAGTAGGTTTGAAAGGGATTAAACAGAGTTTATTTTTGAGCAATTTTGATGAAAAATCGCGAAAATAACCATGAAGGAAGCGTTTTATCGAAAAACGGACTTCAGATTCGTGTTCAGCACCCCGAAAAACCCCTTAGAGAGTAGGTTTGAAAGGGATTAAACAGAGTTTATTTTTGAGCAATTTTGATGAAAAATCGCGAAAATAACCATGAAGGAAGCGTTTTATCGAAAAACGGACTTCAGATTCGTGTTCAGCACCCCGAAAAACCCCTTAGAGAGTAGGTTTGAAAGGGATTAAACAGAGTTTATTTTTGAGCAATTTTGATGAAAAATCGCGAAAATAACCATGAAGGAAGCGTTTTATCGGGAAACGGACTTCAGATTCGTGTTCAGCACCCCGAAATACCCCTTAGAGAGTAGGTTTGAAAGCGATTAAACAGAGTTGATTTTCAGGACATTTTGATGAAAAATCGCGAAAATAACCATGAAGGAAGCGTTTTATCGGGAAACGGACTTCAGATTCGTGTTCAGCACCCCGAAATACCCCTTAGAGAGTAGGTTTGAAAGCGATTAAACAGAGTTGATTTTCAGGACATTTTGATGAAAAATCGCGAAAATAACCATGAAGGAAGCGTTTTATCGGGAAACGGACTTCAGATTCCTGTTCAGCACCCCGAAATACCCCTTAGAGAGTAGGTTTGAAAGCGATTAAACAGAGTTGATTTTCAGGACATTTTGATGAAAAATCGCGAAAATAACCATGAAGGAAGCGTTTTATCGGGAAACGGACTTCAGAATCGTGTTCAGCACCCCGAAATACCCCTTAGAGAGTAGGTTTGAAAGGGATTAAAAAGAGTTGATTTTCAGGACATTTTTATGAAAAATCGCGAAAATAACCATGAAGGAAGCGTTTTATCGGGAAACGGACTTCAGATTCGTGTTCAGCACCCTGAAATACCCCTTAGAGAGTAGGTTTGAAAGCGATTAAACAGAGTTGATTTTCAGGACATTTTATGAAAAACCGCGAAAATAACCATGAAGGAAGCGTTTTATCGGGAAATGGACTTCAGATTCGTGTTCAGCACCCCGAAATACCCCTTAGAGAGTAGGTTTGAAAGCGATTAAACAGAGTTGATTTTCAGGACATTTTGATGAAAAATCGCGAAATTAACCATGAAGGAAGCGTTTTATCGAAAAGCGGACTTCAGATTCGTGTTCAGCACCCCGAAATACCCCTTAGAGAGTAGGTTTGAAAGGGATTAAACAGAGTTGATTTTCAGGACATTTTGATGAAAAATCGCGAAAATAACCATGAGGGAAGCGTTTTATCGGGAAACGGACTTCAGATTCGTGTTCAGCACCCCGAAATACCCCTTAGAGAGTAGGTTCGAAAGCGATTAAACAGAGTTGATTTTCAGGACATTTTTATGAAAAATCGCGAAAATAACCATGAAGGAAGCGTTTTATCGGGAAACGGACTTCAGATTCGTGTTCAGCACCCCGAAATACCCCTTAGAGAGTAGGTTTGAAAGCGATTAAACAGAGTTGATTTTCAGGACATTTTGATGAAAAATCGCGAAAATAACCATGAAGGAAGCGTTTTATCGGGAAACGGACTTCAGATTCGTGTTCAGCACCCCGAAATACCCCTTAGAGAGTAGGTTTGAAAGCGATTAAACAGAGTTGATTTTCAGGACATTTTGATGAAAAATCGCGAAAATAACCATGAAGGAAGCGTTTTATCGGGAAACGGACTTCAGATTCGTGTTCAACACCCCGAAATACCCCTTAGAGAGTAGGTTTGAAAGGGATTAAACAGAGTTGATTTTCAGGACATTTTTATGAACGTTTTATCGGAAACGGACTTCAGATTCGTGTTCAGCACCCCGAAATACCCCTTAGAGAGTAGGCGTTTTATCAGGAAACGGACTTCAGATTCGTGTTCAGCATGCCGAAATACCCCTTAGAGAGTAGGTTTGAAAGGGATTAAACAGAGTTGATTTTCAGGACATTTTTATGAAAAATCGCGAAAATAACCATGAAGGAAGCGTTTTATCGGGAAACGGACTTCAGATTCGTGTTCAGCACCCCGAAATACCCCTTAGAGAGTAGGTTTGAAAGGGATTAAACAGAGTTGATTTTCAGGACATTTTGATGAAAAATCGCGAAAATAACCATGAAGGAAGCGTTTTATCGGGAAACGGACTTCAGATTCGTGTTCAGCACCCCGAAATACCCCTTAGAGAGTAGGTTTGAAAGGGATTAAACAGAGTTGATTTTCAGGACATTTTTATGAAAAATCGCGAAAATAACCATGAAGGAAGCGTTTTATCGGGAAACGGACTTCAGATTCGTGTTCAGCACCCCGAAATACCCCTTAGAGAGTAGGTTTGAAAGGGATTAAACAGAGTTGATTTTCAGGACATTTTTATGAAAAATCGCGAAAATAAACATGAAGGAAGCGTTTTATCAGGAAACGGACTTCAGATTCGTGTTCAGCACCCCGAAATACCCCTTAGAGAGTAGGTTTGAAAGGGATTAAACAGAGTTGATTTTCAGGACATTTTTATGAAAAATCGCGAAAATAACCATGAAGGAAGCGTTTTATCGGGAAACGGACTTCAGATTCGTGTTCAGCACCCCGAAATACCCCTTAGAGAGTAGGTTTGAAAGGGATTAAACAGAGTTGATTTTCAGGACATTTTTATGAAAAATCGCGAAAATAACCATGAAGGAAGCGTTTTATCGGGAAACGGACTTCAGATTCGTGTTCAGCACCCCGAAATACCCCTTAGAGAGTAGGTTTGAAAGGGATTAAACAGAGTTGATTTTCAGGACATTTTTATGAAAAATCGCGAAAATAACCATGAAGGAAGCGTTTTATCGGGAAACGGACTTCAGATTCGTGTTCAGCACCCCGAAATACCCCTTAGAGAGTAGGTTTGAAAGGGATTAAACAGAGTTGATTTTCAGGACATTTTTATGAAAAATCGCGAAAATAACCATGAAGGAAGCGTTTTATCGGGAAACGGACTTCAGATTCGTGTTCAGCACCCCGAAATACCCCTTAGAGAGTAGGTTTGAAAGGGATTAAACAGAGTTGATTTTCAGGACATTTTTATGAAAAATCGCGAAAATAACCATGAAGGAAGCGTTTTATCGGGAAACGGACTTCAGATTCGTGTTCAGCACCCCGAAATAACCATGATTTTCAGGACATTTTTATGAAAAATCGCGAAAATAACCATGAAGGAAGCGTTTTATCGGGAAACGGACTTCAGATTCGTGTTCAGCACCCCGAAATACCCCTTAGAGAGTAGGTTTGAAAGGGATTAAACAGAGTTGATTTTCAGGACATTTTTATGAAAAATCGCGAAAATAACCATGAAGGAAGCGTTTTATCGGGAAACGGACTTCAGATTCGTGTTCAGCACCCCGAAATACCCCTTAGAGAGTAGGTTTGAAAGGATTAAACAGAGTTGATTTTCAGGACATTTTTATGAAAAATCGCGAAAATAACCATGAAGGAAGCGTTTTATCGGGAAACGGACTTCAGATTCGTGTTCAGCACCCCGAAATACCCCTTAGAGAGTAGGTTTGAAAGGATTAAACAGAGTTGATTTTCAGGACATTTTTATGAAAAATCGCGAAAATAACCATGAAGGAAGCGTTTTATCGGGAAACGGACTTCAGATTCGTGTTCAGCACCCCGAAATACCCCTTAGAGAGTAGGTTTGAAAGGATTAAACAGAGTTGATTTTCAGGACATTTTTATGAAAAATCGCGAAAATAACCATGAAGGAAGCGTTTTATCGGGAAACGGACTTCAGATTCGTGTTCAGCACCCCGAAATACCCCTTAGAGAGTAGGTTTGAAAGGATTAAACAGAGTTGATTTTCAGGACATTTTTATGAAAAATCGCGAAAATAACCATGAAGGAAGCGTTTTATCGGGAAACGGACTTCAGATTCGTGTTCAGCACCCCGAAATACCCCTTAGAGAGTAGGTTTGAAAGGGATTAAACAGAGTTGATTTTCAGGACATTTTTATGAAAAATCGCGAAAATAACCATGAAGGAAGCGTTTTATCGGGAAACGACTTCAGATTCGTGTTCAGCACCCCGAAATACCCCTTAGAGAGTAGGTTTGAAAGGGATTAAACAGAGTTGATTTTCAGGACATTTTTATGAAAAATCGCGAAAATAACCATGAAGGAAGCGTTTTATCAGGAAACGGACTTCAGATTCGTGTTCAGCACCCCGAAATACCCCTTAGAGAGTAGGTTTGAAAGGGATTAAACAGAGTTGATTTTCAGGACATTTTTATGAAAAATCGCGAAAATAACCATGAAGGAAGCGTTTTATCGGGAAACGGACTTCAGATTCGTGTTCAGCACCCCGAAATACCCCTTAGAGAGTAGGTTTGAAAGGGATTAAACAGAGTTGATTTTCAGGACATTTTTATGAAAAATCGCGAAAATAACCATGAAGGAAGCGTTTTATCGGGAAACGGACTTCAGATTCGTGTTCAGCACCCCGAAATACCCCTTAGAGAGTAGGTTTGAAAGGGATTAAACAGAGTTGATTTTCAGGACATTTTTGATGAAAAATCGCGAAAATAACCATGAAGGAAGCGTTTTATCGGGAAACGGACTTCAGATTCGTGTTCAGCACCCCGAAATACCCCTTAGAGAGTAGGTTTGAAAGGGATTAAACAGAGTTGATTTTCAGGACATTTTTATGAAAAATCGCGAAAATAACCATGAAGGAAGCGTTTTATCGGGAAACGGACTTCAGATTCGTGTTCAGCACCCCGAAATACCCCTTAGAGAGTAGGTTTGAAAGGGATTAAACAGAGTTGATTTTCAGGACATTTTTATGAAAAATCGCGAAAATAACCATGAAGGAAGCGTTTTATCGGGAAACGGACTTCAGATTCGTGTTCAGCACCCCGAAATACCCCTTAGAGAGTAGGTTTGAAAGGGATTAAACAGAGTTGATTTTCAGGACATTTTTATGAAAAATCGCGAAAATAACCATGAAGGAAGCGTTTTATCAGGAAACGGACTTCAGATTCGTGTTCAGCACCCCGAAATACCCCTTAGAGAGTAGGTTTGAAAGGGATTAAACAGAGTTGATTTTCAGGACATTTTTATGAAAAATCGCGGAAATAAC
>JAVIWC010000695.1:0-193827 GCA_031894815.1 Creontiades dilutus
AAAAGAGATAATTTTTGAGCAATTTTGATGAAAAATCGCGAAAATAACCATGAAGGAAGCGTTTTATCGAAAAACGGAATTCAGATTCGTGTTCAGCACCCCAAAAAACCGCTTAGAGAGTAGGTTTGAAAGCGATTAAACAGAGATAATTTTTGAGCAATTTTGATGAAAAAACGCGAAAATAACCATGAAGGAAGCGTTTTATCGAAAAAGGACTTCAGATTCGTGTTCAGCACCCCGAAAAACCCCTTAGAGAGTAGGTTTGAAAGCGATTAAACAGAGTTAATTTTTGAGCAATTTTGATGAAAAAACGCGAAAATAACCATGAAGGAAGCGTTTTATCGAAAAAAGGACTTCAGATTCGTGTTCAGCACCCCGAAAAACCCCTTAGAGAGTAGGTTTGAAAGCGATTAAACAGAGTTAATTTTTGAGCAATTTTGATGAAAAAACGCGAAAATAACCATGAAGGAAGCGTTTTATCGAAAAACATTCGTGTTCAGCACCCCGAAAAACCCCTTAGAGAGTAGGTTTGAAAGCGATTAAACAGAGTTAATTTTTGAGCAATTTTGATGAAAAAACGCGAAAATAACCATGAAGGAAGCGTTTTATCGAAAAACGGACTTCAGATTCGTGTTCAGCACCCCGAAAAACCCCTTAGAGAGTAGGTTTGAAAGGGATTAAACAGAGATAATTTTTGAGCAATTTTGATGAAAAATCGCGAAAATAACCATGAAGGAAGCGTTTTATCGAAAAACGGAATTCAGATTCGTGTTCAGCACCCCGAAAAACCGCTTAGAGAGTAGGTTTGAAAGGGATTAAACAGAGATAAATTTTGAGCGATTTTGATGAAAAATCGCAATTTTGATGAAAAATCGCGAAAATAACCATGAAGGAAGCGTTTAATCGAAAAACGGACTTCAGATTCGTGTTCAGCACCCCGAAAAACCCCTTAGAGAGTAGGTTTGGAAGGGATTAAACAGAGATAATATTTTTGAGCAATTTTGATTCGTGTTCAGCACCCCGAAAAATCGCGAAAATAACCATGAAGGAAGCGTTTTATCGAAAAACGGACTTCAGATTCGTGTTCAGCACCCCGAAAACCCCTTAGAGAGTAGGTTTGAAAGCGATTAAACAGAGTTTATTTTTGAGCAATTTTGATGAAAAAACGCGAAAATAACCATGAAGGAAGCGTTTTATCGAAAAAAGGACTTCAGATTCGTGTTCAGCACCCCGAAAACCCCTTAGAGAGTAGGTTTGAAAGCGATTAAACAGAGTTAATTTTTGAGCAATTTTGATGAAAAAACGCGAAAATAACCATGAAGGAAGCGTTTTATCGAAAAAAGGACTTCAGATTCGTGTTCAGCACCCCGAAAAACCCCTTAGAGAGTAGGTTTGAAAGCGATTAAACAGAGTTTATTTTTGAGCAATTTTGATGAAAAAACGCGAAAATAACCATGAAGGAAGCGTTTTATCGAAAAAAGGACTTCAGATTCGTGTTCAGCACCCCGAAAAACCCCTTAGAGAGTAGGTTTGAAAGGGATTAAACAGAGTTTATTTTTGAGCAATTTTGATGAAAAATCGCGAAAATAACCATGAAGGAAGCGTTTTATCGAAAAACGGACTTCAGATTCGTGTTCAGCACCCCGAAAAACCCCTTAGAGAGTAGGTTTGAAAGCGATTAAACAGAGTTTATTTTTGAGCAATTTTGATGAAAAAACGCGAAAATAACCATGAAGGAAGCGTTTTATCGAAAAAAGGACTTCAGATTCGTGTTCAGCACCCCGAAAAACCCCTTAGAGAGTAGGTTTGAAAGCGATTAAACAGAGTTTATTTTTGAGCAATTTTGATGAAAAATCGCGAAAATAACCATGAAGGAAGCGTTTTATCGAAAAACGGACTTCAGATTCGTGTTCAGCACCCCGAAAAACCCCTTAGAGAGTAGGTTTGAAAGCGATTAAACAGAGTTTATTTTTGAGCAATTTTGATGAAAAAACGCGAAAATAACCATGAAGGAAGCGTTTTATCGAAAAAAGGACTTCAGATTCGTGTTCAGCACCCCGAAAAACCCCTTAGAGAGTAGGTTTGAAAGCGATTAAACAGAGTTTATTTTTGAGCAATTTTGATGAAAAAACGCGAAAATAACCATGAAGGAAGCGTTTTATCGAAAAACGGACTTCAGATTCGTGTTCAGCACCCCGAAAAACCCCTTAGAGAGTAGGTTTGAAAGGGATTAAACAGAGTTTATTTTTGAGCAATTTTGATGAAAAATCGCGAAAATAACCATGAAGGAAGCGTTTTATCGAAAAACGGACTTCAGATTCGTGTTCAGCACCCCGAAAAACCCCTTAGAGAGTAGGTTTGAAAGGGATTAAACAGAGTTTATTTTTGAGCAATTTTGATGAAAAATCGCGAAAATAACCATGAAGGAAGCGTTTTATCGAAAAACGGACTTCAGATTCGTGTTCAGCACCCCGAAAAACCCCTTAACAGAGTAGGTTTGAAAGGGATTAAACGTAGATAATTTTTGAGCAATTTTGATGAAAAATCGCGAAAATAACCATGAAGGAAGCGTTTTATCGAAAAAAGGACTTCCCATTCGTGTTCAGCACCCCGAAAAAAAATTAGAAATTAGATTAAACAGAGTAGGTTTGAAAGGGATTAAACAGAGTTATTTTTGAGCAATTTTGATGAAAAATCGCGAAAATAACCATGAAGGAAGCGTTTTATCGAAAAACGGACTTCAGATTCGTGTTCAGCACCCCGAAAAACCCCTTAGAGAGTAGGTTTGAAAGCGATTAAACAGAGTTAATTTTTGAGCAATTTTGATGAAAAAACGCGAAAATAACCATGAAGGAAGCGTTTTATCGAAAAAAGGACTTCAGATTCTTGTTCAGCACCCCGAAAAACCCCTTAGAGAGTAGGTTTGAAAGCGATTAAACAGAGTTAATTTTTGAGCAATTTTGATGAAAAAACGCGAAAATAACCATGAAGGAAGCGTTTTATCGAAAAAAGGACTTCAGATTCGTGTTCAGCACCCCGAAAAACCCCTTAGAGAGTAGGTTTGAAAGCGATTAAACAGAGTTTATTTTTGAGCAATTTTGATGAAAAAACGCGAAAATAACCATGAAGGAAGCGTTTTATCGAAAAAAGGACTTCAGATTCTTGTTCAGCACCCCGAAAAACCCCTTAGAGAGTAGGTTTGAAAGCGATTAAACAGAGTTAATTTTTGAGCAATTTTGATGAAAAAACGCGAAAATAACCATGAAGGAAGCGTTTTATCGAAAAAGGACTTCAGATTCGTGTTCAGCACCCCGAAAAACCCCTTAGAGAGTAGGTTTGAAAGCGATTAAACAGAGTTTATTTTTGAGCAATTTTGATGAAAAAACGCGAAAATAACCATGAAGGAAGCGTTTTATCGAAAAAAGGACTTCAGATTCGTGTTCAGCACCCCGAAAAACCCCTTAGAGAGTAGGTTTGAATGGCGATTAAACAGAGTTAATTTTTGAGCAATTTTGATGAAAAAACGCGAAAATAACCATGAAGGAAGCGTTTTATCGAAAAAAGGACTTCAGATTCGTGTTCAGCACCCCGAAAAACCCCTTAGAGAGTAGGTTTGAAAGCGATTAAACAGAGTTAATTTTTGAGCAATTTTGATGAAAAAACGCGAAAATAACCATGAAGGAAGCGTTTTATCGAAAAACGGACTTCAGATTCGTGTTCAGCACCCCGAAAAACCCCTTAGAGAGTAGGTTTGAAAGGGATTAAACAGAGATAATTTTTGAGCAATTTTGATGAAAAATCGCGAAAATAACCATGAAGGAAGCGTTTTATCGAAAAAAGGACTTCAGATTCGTGTTCAGCACCCCGAAAAACCCCTAAGAGAGTAGGTTTGAAAGGGATTAAACAGAGATAATTTTTGAGCAATTTTGATGAAAAATCGCGAAAATAACCATGAAGGAAGCGTTTTATCGAAAAACGGACTTCAGATTCGTGTTCAGCACCCCGAAAAAAAATTAGAGAGTAGGTTTGAAAGGGATTAAACAGAGATAATTTTTAAGCAATTTTGATAATAACCATGAAGGAAGCGTTTTATCGAAAAACGGACTTCAGATTCGTGTTCAGCACCCCGAAAAACCCCTTAGAGAGTAGGTTTGAAAGGGATTAAACAGAGTTTATTTTTGAGCAATTTTGATGAAAAATCGCGAAAATAACCATGAAGGAAGCGTTTTATCGAAAAACGGACTTCAGATTCGTGTTCAGCACCCCGAAAACCCCTTAGAGAGTAGGTTTGAAAGGGATTAAACAGAGTTTATTTTTGAGCAATTTTGATGAAAAATCGCGAAAATAACCATGAAGGAAGCGTTTTATCGAAAAACGGACTTCAGATTCGTGTTCAGCACCCCGAAAACCCCTTAGAGAGTAGGTTTGAAAGGGATTAAACAGAGTTTATTTTTGAGCAATTTTGATGAAAAATCGCGAAAATAACCATGAAGGAAGCGTTTTATCGAAAAACGGACTTCAGATTCGTGTTCAGCACCCCGAAAAACCCCTTAGAGAGTAGGTTTGAAAGGATTAAACAGAGTTTATTTTTGAGCAATTTTGATGAAAAATCGCGAAAATAACCATGAAGGAAGCGTTTTATCGAAAAACGGACTTCAGATTCGTGTTCAGCACCCCGAAAAACCCCTTAGAGAGTAGGTTTGAAAGGGATTAAACAGAGTTTATTTTTGAGCAATTTTGATGAAAAATCGCGAAAATAACCATGAAGGAAGCGTTTTATCGAAAAACGGACTTCAGATTCGTGTTCAGCACCCCGAAAACCCCTTAGAGAGTAGGTTTGAAAGGGATTAAACAGAGTTTATTTTTGAGCAATTTTGATGAAAAATCGCGAAAATAACCATGAAGGAAGCGTTTTATCGAAAAACGGACTTCAGATTCGTGTTCAGCACCCCGAAAACCCCTTAGAGAGTAGGTTTGAAAGGGATTAAACAGAGTTTATTTTTGAGCAATTTTGATGAAAAATCGCGAAAATAACCATGAAGGAAGCGTTTTATCGAAAACGGACTTCAGATTCGTGTTCAGCACCCCGAAAAACCCCTTAGAGAGTAGGTTTGAAAGGGATTAAACAGAGTTTATTTTTGAGCAATTTTGATGAAAAATCGCGAAAATAACCATGAAGGAAGCGTTTTATCGAAAAACGGACTTCAGATTCGTGTTCAGCACCCCGAAAACCCCTTAGAGAGTAGGTTTGAAAGGATTAAACAGAGTTTATTTTTGAGCAATTTTGATGAAAAATCGCGAAAATAACCATGAAGGAAGCGTTTTATCGAAAACGGACTTCAGATTCGTGTTCAGCACCCCGAAAACCCCTTAGAGAGTAGGTTTGAAAGGATTAAACAGAGTTTATTTTTGAGCAATTTTGATGAAAAATCGCGAAAATAACCATGAAGGAAGCGTTTTATCGAAAAACGGACTTCAGATTCGTGTTCAGCACCCCGAAAACCCCTTAGAGAGTAGGTTTGAAAGGGATTAAACAGAGTTTATTTTTGAGCAATTTTGATGAAAAATCGCGAAAATAACCATGAAGGAAGCGTTTTATCGAAAAACGGACTTCAGATTCGTGTTCAGCACCCCGAAAAACCCCTTAGAGAGTAGGTTTGAAAGGGATTAAACAGAGTTTATTTTTGAGCAATTTTGATGAAAAATCGCGAAAATAACCATGAAGGAAGCGTTTTATCGGAAAAACGGACTTCAGATTCGTGTTCAGCACCCCGAAAACCCCTTAGAGAGTAGGTTTGAAAGGGATTAAACAGAGTTTATTTTTGAGCAATTTTGATGAAAAATCGCGAAAATAACCATGAAGGAAGCGTTTTATCGAAAAACGGACTTCAGATTCGTGTTCAGCACCCCGAAAAACCCCTTAGAGAGTAGGTTTGAAAGGGATTAAACAGAGTTTATTTTTGAGCAATTTTGATGAAAAATCGCGAAAATAACCATGAAGGAAGCGTTTTATCGAAAAACGGACTTCAGATTCGTGTTCAGCACCCCGAAAAACCCCTTAGAGAGTAGGTTTGAAAGGGATTAAACAGAGTTTATTTTTGAGCAATTTTGATGAAAAATCGCGAAAATAACCATGAAGGAAGCGTTTTATCGAAAAACGGACTTCAGATTCGTGTTCAGCACCCCGAAAACCCCTTAGAGAGTAGGTTTGAAAGGGATTAAACAGAGTTTATTTTTGAGCAATTTTGATGAAAAATCGCGAAAATAACCATGAAGGAAGCGTTTTATCGAAAAACGGACTTCAGATTCGTGTTCAGCACCCCGAAAAACCCCTTAGAGAGTAGGTTTGAAAGGGATTAAACAGAGTTTATTTTTGAGCAATTTTGATGAAAAATCGCGAAAATAACCATGAAGGAAGCGTTTTATCGAAAAACGGACTTCAGATTCGTGTTCAGCACCCCGAAAACCCCTTAGAGAGTAGGTTTGAAAGGGATTAAACAGAGTTTATTTTTGAGCAATTTTGATGAAAAATCGCGAAAATAACCATGAAGGAAGCGTTTTATCGAAAAAAGAGAGGTTTTGAAAGGGATTAAACAGAGATATTTTTGAGCAATTTTGATGAAAAATCGCGAAAATAACCATGAAGGAAGCGTTTTATCGAAAAACGGACTTCAGATTCGTGTTCAGCACCCCGAAAACCCCTTAGAGAGTAGGTTTGAAAGGGATTAAACAGAGATATTTTTTGAGCAATTTTGATGAAAAATCGCGAAAATAACCATGAAGGAAGCGTTTAATCGAAAAACGGACTTCAGATTCGTGTTCAGCACCCCGAAAACCCCTTAGAGAGTAGGTTTGAAAGATGTACCAGGTGCAGGCTAAGCAATTGACTTAAAAAAAAAAAAAAAAAACGGAAAATAGTAGCTTTGTGAATTTTGGCCTCATGATTTAAAAAAGAAAATAAAGGTTTGGGTCAAGAAGTTGTTGGAAGATCGCGTTAACTACTGTGACTGGTAGTTGCTCCACATCGTGAATGTAGACGATTATAAAAACTACCTCCGAATGAACAAATCCGCATTCACGCTTTTACTTGAAAAAAGTCTTACTGGAAGAGGAAGAAACAAGCGTTTAAACTGAAATCATTTGTGCCTTTATCACTTGTCTCAGGAATCCATCGCCCATTGTGTCTTTAATTATATGTTTAAAACAAAGGAGAAGATCAAAACAGAAACGAAATCCCCGATTCCTTGAGGAGATTATTGGCCGAAATGCTTCAACTGTCTACGTGTGATTGAGAAAAGTTGGATAACTGTGATCCGACAGAGCCATTCACTTTCCGACTCCGTCACTTGTTGGACGTTGGACTTTCGTGATGGGCCTCTGAATGTTCCGACTCGCCGGCCAAATATCGGTGGACAAGTATCGATATTTATAAATATCGAGTATCGTTTTCAACATCAATTTTTCAAAATTGAATTGCAAAAAACCTAATTGTATCTACTTAAACAGAAAAGTAGATGATCTTTGTTTTGATTTTTTGAAACTGTGAGAGGTAAGGTAACAGTAACAGTAGGTACTAATGGCGTTATATAGCTTCCTTCCTACTTCTCTTCCTGTTTTCTTCATAGTATTAAAGCCACTATTCTTTTACATTAAAGATTCCATTACAAGTGTCCAAAGATTGGTTGGTGAGTTTTTTGAATAATAAGAAAATCAACCAAAGAAAAAACCTCTGCCAAGTGGGTGTGGCACATAGCTTCCTCGTATCTATAACATGACTGTATAGATCATTGAAAATTATTATTGACTAAAGAACTTCGTTCAATTAGGCGAAGTAAAAGTTGAATTAGGGTAAATTTATTGTTATGCAGGAGCGCAACTTGAGAAAATAAAGGTAGGCATGTTCAACTATTGAACAAACTATAAAGTATACCTAATAAGTCCGAACAATCCCTGAAAATTTCATCGAAATCGGTCAAGAACTCCCGGTGTTATGCTTGTGGCAATTATTTCACGTTTGCGCATGCGCAGAGGCTGCTATTGATCCGGGGGTCATGAAACTCATAGGGGACCATCTATACCCTAACCCGCACAATCCCTGAAAATGTCATCGAAATTGGTCGAGAACTCCCGCAGTTATGCGCGTAACAAAGATTTCACGTTTGCGCATGCGCAGAGGCTACCATTGATCCGGGGGTCATGAAACCTATAGGGGACCCCTAACCCGCACAATCCCTGAAATTCTTGAAATTGGTCAAGAACTCTCGGAGTTATGCGCGTAACAAGGATTTCACGTTTGCGCATGCGCAGAGGCTACTATGGATCCGGGGGTCATGAAACCTATAGGGGACCATCTACACCCCAACCCGCACAATCCCTGAAAATTTCATCAAAATTGGTCGAGAACTCTCGGAGTTATGCGCGTAACAAGGATTTCACGTTTGCGCATGCGTAGAGGCTACTATTAATCCGGAGATCATAAAACTCATAGGGGACCATCTACACATCAAACCAAACAATCCCTGAAAATTTCATCGAAATTGGTCAAGAACTCCTGGAGTTATGAGCGTAACAACGATTTCACGTTTGCGCATGCGCAGAGGCTACTATTGATCCGGGGGTCATGAAACCTATAGGGGACCATCTACACCCCAACCCGCACAATCCCTGAAAATTTCATCAAAATCGGACAATAACTTCGTGTAGTTTTGCCCGTAACAAGGATTTGCTGACAGACACACAGACAGACAGACAGACACACAGACAGACACGGAACCAAAATTGTTCAGAAAGGTCTAAAACGCAAAATGCGAGTGGAATTTTTGATTTTGGAGACAAAAAAATTTTCACATTCCGAAAGTGAAAACAATGCATTCGAAATCATGCTATTCAAAACAATGCTACTTTAGTAGACTCGGAAGCAATATTTAAAAAATTTTTTAAGCCAGTTAAAAACTTATCGATATTTCGAAATAAAAATATCGATGTTTTGAAATATCGGGTATCGATACCCATCCCTACTAGACTTACAAGCCAACAACCCCATTCACACTCCAACATCGGATGTCGGATAACAAATTGGATGAAAAATCGGGCCGTGAATGGCCCGTTTAATAGATTACTTTGTTAGACACACAAAGAACATTCTGCATGCAAATAATTGAATAATGAACTGATCATTGACTTACCGCTTCCAGTCGACTGCGTACTTCTCGCTGCTTCACCGCCCGATTTGTTCACTGTAGCCCGATCTTTAACGCGAAATTACACTTCAGGACTTGAAATCACCGACAATAGAAATCTCAATAAGTAAACAAATCGAAAAGGAAAACAATTCGGACTACGAGGTACCGAACGGTTCACATTCGTGAAGCGAGGGATCCGGAAAGAACACGCCCGAACGAGCTGCTACGTGGACGGAGCTGTTACGAGGACTGAGCCGAGGGGGGAACTGCGTTGGCCGAGCCGGGCGAGGGGACTGATCCGGTAAAAGGAATAGCAGGGCGCGGCGCTCTAGGTGGATGCTACCCACTCGGCAGTCTAGCATCCACCCACTTCCCACGAAAGAAACTCCCAACACGCCGCTGAACGATTCTATTCGATCGTCCCTCTAACGTAATAGCGTTTTCGTTTCGCCTTCTCTGTATTCGTTGTTACCAACGGAACAATAGGAAGTGGTATACAAATCAAAACAACTTTATCTATTCGTATAACTCGCTCGATAAAAGGAACGAGTCTTCGGAATCAAATGGGAACCGGCGCCAAAATAATCAAATACCATTGGCCGATGCGGCTCGTTCCTTGGCCAATGAGAAGGCTCGATTGCGGATTCGGTCCCCCAATGAACTGGAACAATTCCGAGGATCTGAATCGTTCGACGGAATGAACGAATCCGGATTCGTTTCGTCAAAAGAAACGACTTTTCCCGTCACTAGTTCGTACGTCGATAGTTCGTCGTTCTATTCTATCATTCTGATCGATTTCAATCACCAGCAGTTGGTGATCCACCACTGATGTTTTGTCTTAAATTAAGATTAAACTGCCTTATCAAGATCTGAGATTAAAAATCCTTTAATTTCATTTTCCCATTATTCATCCTGTAAAATCGGGCAAATAGACCCTCATACCTAGCGTGCTTTGTGGATTGCATCCTCCTATTGGAAAGCTGTATTGTACTACAGTATTAGTGTGCATTTGTTAGGTACCTAGTTTCATTGGTCATTATCGAAAATGATTAATTAAATTAAAAATGGGTTTCGCAAAGGTCGGAGCTGTTTGGACACTGCAAAGTTTAATTGTTATTAATACTCGATTGCTCAAAAGGCAATTTGTGGCCTTTATTGATTTTTCTACAGACTTTGACAGCCTAATCTACAGTAAGCTCTGGACAAAGCTATATAATTCTAATATCAGTGCTAAATTTGTGAACATTCTAAAATCATTGTATAATAATTCGTCCTTAAAAATTCGCGTTGATGGTAGGGACCCTAAACCATATTATATATGTCGGAGGGGGTTTTACAGGGAGACGTACTGTTTAAATGATTAGAATCAATTCGGCAGGTAAGGAGATGTTAGATAGGTCGAGATCATTTTACAAACTGTGGCTTTTTAAATGAAATCCATGAAACCTACCAACGAGTATGGGTGTGTGACGAATAAAACTATTTCTATTTCTTATACATTGCATAGATTCGTCTGTAGTAGAAGTTCGAAAATGAAATTTAATTCATCGAACAACGCATCTAAGTAATCTATTTAAATCATTAACAACCTCTTTCAATGATGTTGATTAGGTATATGTACAAAAATAAACGATTTATCTTTGTACATAAATTGAACTTTCTTTACTTCTTGTTTTCCTGTTACATTATTCCAAATCTTTGAGGTTTTTTTTTACGGTTTGTCTGTTTCTTAAATTATAATTTTCTCTCTTTCCATTACTTCCTTCCATCCTGTCATTGTTTTGATGTGTTTCGTTTTCATCTTCCCTTTTGACTATAACATCCTTCCGATTCCTACGATATTTCCTGCCAAGTTCATTTCGTACCCAAATAGATCGTGGGGTGTCGGCGTTCCTTGTAGCTTTACCCGGAGCCCATTTGTTTTTATAGCGAAAAATTATTTGATCACCTGGTTCAACGTCTTTTTAAATTCCTAGTACGCTTATCGCATTGTTGTTTCTGGATATTTTGGCCTCGTATTAGGTGCTCTCAAACTTTTTTTCGCTTGATCATTTCGGGTTCTAGTTCCTTTTCGTTTATTGTAGTTTTGTTTCGAAGGATTCTATTAAAAAATAATTAACTTTGAGAACAATTAGCAGGGAGTTTCTGTAATGAAAAAGTAAAATATATGGATCTTGACCAGATATTTTAGATTTCCTTAATATGTTCTTACATATTTTCACAGCTGACTCAGCTATTGCCTGTCCTTTTGGAAAGTAGGGGCTACTTGTAACCAATTTTGTACCTATTTCTGATAAAAACGATTTAAAATGTTGGCTTCCAAAGGGATTGTTCTCTGAAACAATTTCCTTAGGGAATCCATGTCTACAAAACATCATAATACAGGCCTTTTCAACATCACTTTTAGTTTTTATTGTAATTAACTCTACCCACCTAGTAATCTATAGTTACTAGGTAGTTTTCATTTTCGAATTCAAAGATGTCCACACCAGTTTATTTCTTGTTTAATCATAGGTTAGATGGCCTATTCATTAAACATATTTGGCAATTATTGGCATAGGTCTCTATTTCTTTTGACATATTCGGCCAATAGAACTTGGCTCTAGCTTTATCTCTAGTTTTACTCACTCCTAAGTGCCCTTCAGCATATCATTCCACGAATTCATTGTTACTATTATCCTATTTCCAAATAAAATCAACCCGTCTTTTTTTAGCAGTTCATGCCTTATTTGATAAAAATCTATGATATCTGCACTCGGCTTTTGTGGCCATTTATTTTCTTCCATAAATTGATTTTGCTTAGTACAGGATCAGTTTTAGTTTTTTCCTGAAATATCTTCTTTTTTTCATCTGACATAGCTTCAGTTATTATAGAATGTACGACAAATTTCAGCTCTCATCATCAATTAGGACCTACAGTGGCTCTAGACTCAACCTAAACCTATATTTAGTTGATTTTAACACCATTATTTGTAAGGTGTTGTGTACTTTTTCAATTTTTCTTTGCACAATACTGATTAATGGCTTGTGGTCGGTTTGGATCAGATTTTCCCTACCGTAGGTATAATAATGAAAATTTTCAAAGGCAAAACAAATTCCCAACATTTCCTTTTCGATCATTGCATATTTTTGTTCAGTCTGTATCGATGGTCTTGATGCGAATGCAATCGGCTTGCCGTTTTGGAGCACTACACTCCCTAATCCATCTTTACAGGCATCCGATTGAATCACCATCTTCAAAAGTAGAATGACAAAATTTGAAGGGGTTATACGCCTCTTATTTGAGATTTTTATGATTCTGAACCAAATTATCAAATTGAGGTACATTCCTCAACAGGGATCGATCACTTTTTACTACGGAAAAATACATTTAAATTAAAAAATGAAATTTTCTTTTCTATTATTCAAATCTTATTTTTGAACCGGATGGTCTAAGGATATTCCAAGGTATGGTTGTTGTTGAAACGCAATAGTGAAACTTCACTTAAAGAATGGGCTTTCCAAGAAAAAAGAAAACAATTGATTTAAACATATAAAATAAATATTTAATCTGATTGGTACGACTTGATTACAAACACTAGAGTACAAAATAAAAATAATAAAACAATCACTATTTTTTCTCGAGTTGAAGTGCAACGGTATAAGCGCTATCACAGCTGTCAATCCACGACTCGATTTGCTGCAGAACGACCATATTGTCAGTGTGAACCTTCGCCAATTTCCTCTGGTATTTGACTCTTTTGATCATTTTGTCCAGTAGATAGTGCAGCCAGCGTACGTTCGTTTTGGGTGCGTGCCTCGACCAATCATTCCTAACAAAAAGAAATCAAAATTTATAAACATGTAGGTTAGTATGAAAAACCATAAGCGATTTCACAATGGAGTGGGAGATCTATCAAAAAGTTTGGGAGAAAGGTTTTGCTGCCTAATTATTATAATTTTGCTTCTACACAGAAAGAAGTTGACAACTTTTTGAGCCAGAGGTGTAAACATTGATGTCGACAGCAAATTAAAATGAGCAATTGTTGAACTGATGGAATAGGTCATTGGTGTATAAAAGAAAAACAACATGGCGTTAAGAAATAGTTCTGAAATTAAGCCACAAGGTACAAGGACACGTCCACAGTAAACTCATGGTGGCGAAACCCAACACCAAAATTACTGATTGGCTACTAGGCAAAAACCGTAGGGAACTAAAAACTATGGTCGGCCTCATAACCGGCTTTGTACCCCTAAGGTTCCACCTACACCGCATTGGGAGTCACACAAAGTACAACCCTATGCAGGCTATGTGAGGAGACTGACGAAACGGCATCCCACATAATATTTGAGTGCCCAGCACTCGCATCTCGCAGATTTGAACTCTATGGGGCACAAACCCCAATGAGGTCCATTCAGAGCGAACAACTAATCAAGGGTGTCAAACCCCTCACCAAGACCTGAATCTCCTTGATTAGAAGCAAAACTCATAGGAAAGTACAATAAGCCAACAGGCTTCCGTGCTGGGGGCTCCCTAACCCCACCCTGAGAGTTTTAGTTATCATCTATATCTACATCTACAAGAGCATTCTGTACACCAATTCCAGCAATCACTGAGTAGCTTATCGTCTAGTAATGGAATAATGATGTCTGAATTTGTATGTTATTGGAAAGGAAATTCAATTAATAACAAATAATGCATCACTCACGCCACATCTTTCTTCATTTGTCGATAGACGTCGAACTGCAAGTCTCCACTACCAAGAAACAGTTCGGGGTCTTTGGAGAGATCACAGTGCACGGGCAAAATATTTTTATAGATGATCCTAGAAAGCGTGTAGTCTATTATGGTGCCCTGAAAATCAGAAGATTTAGATAACAGTGGTTTCAAGGTGAAATACATTAAGGTTCCACAGGTTGTAGGCAGCAAAAAATAGACACACAAGCTCTTCTTGAAATTTTGGATGCCATCTTAAATGTCAGAAACCAATTATCTTCACTCTTGCCCTTACATTTCTCTTTCACTTCACTCTTCACTTTCAATTCACTCTTAATTACATTTCTCGATTAACATTATTCCACAATTGGCTTCACTCTCTCCCCAAAATATGGAGCAATTATAAGAGAGTTAGTGAACTGATGAATGTCATTATTATGTCCAATACACAATTATATAAAATAAAAACAGAGTAAGAATAGAATGTTGTCTATATGTCCACAAAAATATTGAGTTACACAACTAAATTGATCTCAACGGTTAGTGTTTCCACAACTTGGTCCGTACACAATTATATAATTTATCTGGGTTTCACCAATTACATTTCTCGATTAACATTATTCTATAATTGGCTGCCACTCTTCCGCATTTCGCAATTGCTACCTAACCTCCTTCAATCAATAAATAAATCGACTACTCGGGGGCGAAGAAACAGTCTGTGAATTTCCTGAGCACGGTGCATATTGATAGAAAATGGAAGGACAACCTGTGGAACGCCCATGTTGCACGCCACACAATTGGAACTAGAATCAACAGGGTAGTGCCTGGAGTTATGCACCATAAAAGAGCTTCTAAACCTCCACATCCAATGGAAGGTCGAAAGAGATTACTGTTGTTGCTTCCTTGAATAAGCCACCAGCTTTCACCCTGTAGATCTGAATGTTTGATTGCTAAGCTCTCATTTCGGTCTTATTTCGGAGTTTAGGAGATCAATCCATCCAGTTGTGGTTACCAAGTTTATCCATCCAGTTGTGGTACATCGTTTAGGCAAATCTTCAGCTGGGAACCAGTGCTTTCAGCTATTCTTTGAAAGCTCGAAACTGAAACTCCACGAGGGTTTTCGGTACCCCAGATCTGATGGTTTCTGATTGTGATGGTTAACTTTGGCTGAAACGTGAAACGTAGCTTCGTCACTGAAAACTAGTTGAGCTTAGTTTGAGCTTTCATCGTGATCAATTGAGTCTTGGAAAAAATTACAGAAATTCATCCGCTTCCTCTTATTATTTGGTTTAACTTTGGTTGGGCCTGCAACAAGTGAAGTCTGTAAGGTTTCTTAAATAAACGACGCCTACGAACTTTCCACATTGTTTGGTGCGACATCTGCAATTCTCGACTCGCAGAGACTTTCTCGTACAGACTTTCGAGGATTACGGGCAAAACTTTCTCGAAGGCGCTGTGGGTTTCCATCAGAAAGGCGGGGGTGGCCAGGTTTTTTTCCTTTACACAAACAACCAATATCACGAAACTGTACCACCTACGGATATTGTTATCAGATGGAGGATTTACACGTCGAAACTCCCGTTAAACAAGGATTATAGACTCCAAAACACAAAACGCCTTTTGTTGTCAGGTTGCCATGATTACTGATAGACCCATAACTACCAAGATCTAGCGGTAACTGTAGCGAAACTGTAGGGTTCCCGGTTTCATTCAAAATCAAGTTTATCTTGCCACCTTCAAAACTACTTGAGTGACGAGTTTTCAAAACGCCGATATTCTTTTGTAGACCCTGTACTATAAATAGGTCTACATAAATATATTTAAATCGATAATAGAATCGAAAATGACCTCACAAACTAACCTTAACTCCATTAGTTGGTATTTTATATTCAACTCCCTTCAGCCAAAATGACATATGCAGTTCCTTAGTTCTGGCCACAAGAACGTTTCCCCAGTGGAGATCTCGGTGCTCGAATTCTAACTCGCATTCAGCAACAGCCAGGGAAAATGCAATCTGAAACCAAATCAACAAACTATTTCGTAAATGTATGATTTATACGAGTAGTAAAAACAGCTGATTACCCTAGCACATATCAAAGGTTGTTGGAAAATGTCAAAAAAGTCAACTAAGATTGGTGTGCTGTTCACTGATTCTTGTGCTTCAACTTTCTTGACCTCATGTTAATGTTGAGAAGTTCAAATCAAAACACCAAATTCCACTTGCCATGAGGGAACTGAGAGTATTTTAGTATAGTCGAGTCAACTAGAACGACGATACAAGTTTGTACGTAGAAATAGTGGCGGAATGAAGCAGTTTGGGGAACAGTTTAATGGAAAGAGTTAGTAGAGAGCCGATTTCTGTAATATCCCCTTTGCCACCTGGGAGGACTCCCATCAAACGTGCTAAATAATAAATTTCAGGCACAGGAATGAAGAATGACGATTAAATTGGTAGATAACAAAGCTTCATTAATGAAACTGATAAACCGAAGTTAAAAGACCTACGACACCCAAGAATTTTATTAAAATTGATAAGGATGCCTTCAGCATGTCAAAAACTGTAATGCCATTGTATTATATTGTAAAAATTTGAAATATGAACGTATAAGATATAAAAGGTGAACTTCTAAATCCTGTTTTATACCTGCCGGAGATATTACATGAACTTCCTAACATTAGCTGATGGAGAAATCCTGAAGCTTGAATCATTTCCGAAACCAGCATGACAGTGTCAGCATGAACGGTTCAACTTCCCTAACTATTCCCAAAAGCATACCATATAATTTATACTCGACAATTAGTAGAACGAATGATTTATGCCGCACAAAGCTTTCTGTGGATGAATCCAGTTTCCAATCATTTGAATTACCTGCAGTATGAACCATGTGAACAAGGTGAGAATCATTCCACTCATTCTGTATTTGTTCTCGGGTGGTTTCCCTTTATAAGAGGGTCATCCAGAGAGTAAGGTTACAAACTCCTCGGAAGGTGCAGAGATTTTTTTTTTCGGGGTTGGTATTACTGCGTGTAGGGGGGTTCCTAGTAGTCACAATAAGCACCTGCCCGCATCAGTCCGTTATGAAATTTCGTCACAACAGCCTACTCCGTTACAACAGCGAAAACTCTGCAGGGACCGTTTGCTCCACCTACAGCCGATGCGAAATTCGGGCAGTCATCAAGTTCCTCACTTTGCGTCGCGAATCTGCCTCTGAAATCCATCGTCAGCTTGTGGAAACTTACGGACCTGAAGTAATGGTCCCATCAGCATGTTTTCAAATGGGTTAGGCTTTTTAAGGAAGGTCGCACCGACACACACGACGAAGAAAGGAGTGGGAGGCCGACTCTCATTTCAGAAGAGCTTCTGCAGGAAATTGACAATCAAATTCGCAGTAATCGGCGGCTGACCCTTGACACCCTTCATGAAATGTTCCCAGACATCTCGCGAAGCCTTATGGGTGAAATTGTGTCGGAAAAACTGAATTACAGGAAGTTGTGTGCAAGATGGGTGCCAAAAATGTTGACTCATTGAACATTACCAAAATCGCGTTTCCGCCGCACACAAATTTCTTGAGCATTATGAAATGGAGGGTGAAGCATTCCTTGACTCAATTGTGACCGGGGACGAAACGTGGGTTTGTCACTATACCCCAGAGTCAAAAAGGCAGTCCCTGCAATGGCGCCATACTCACTCCCAGTCAGCAAAAACATTCAAGGTTCAGCCCTCGGAGCGGAAGATCATGGCATCAGTGTTTTGGGACAGAAAAGGGGTGTTGTTGGTGGATTTCATGGTTAGGGGAACCACCATTGATGCTGATGCGTATTGTGAGACCCTTAAAAAATTAAGGAAAAAATCAAAGACAAAAGGAGGGGAATGCTGACTTGTGGTGTGTCCCTTCTTCACAACAACGCCAGACCCCACACCGCTCGCCAGACCCAGGACCTGCTTGTGTCGTTTGGATGGGATCTTGTGACCCATCCACCATAATCACCGGTCTTGGCGCCTTCGGACTTCCACCTTTTCACCAAATTGAAGGAGTTCTTGGGCGGAAAACGTTTTTCCAGCGACGAGGAGGTGAAGGAAACTGTCGAGAAGTGGTTTTTGGAGTTGGAGCCAAGTGTGTATGACGAGGGCATAAAAAAGCTGGTGCCCAGGCTGAAGAAATGTGTTGAAGTTGGTGGCGATTGTGTAGAAAAATAAGGACATATTTTGCTACATTTCCTCAAAATTTGAATGAAATATATGCATTTTTCGATTTTTACCAGCAGTGAACTTTCTAGATGACTCTCGTAGTTCGATGCATACAAAAAAAATAAAAAACAATGATGCATAAAATACTTGAGATAATAAAATACATCAGATGTGTGCATAAAGTAATCAAGTGATTTTAATTGAAGAAGGAATTGTGGGAGGGAGGGGGGTTGGTGCATTTATGATGTCGGTTTAGATTTTGTAAGATAAAATGAAACTTACTTGCTTAAAGATGGAGACCACTTGTTTGGCGGTGCTAAATGAATAACTTTCCAAATCTTTACCACCATTTGCCTGTTCAATGACCACGTAGATTTGTTCATCCCCGAACACTTTTGGGTTGTCGTTATCGGAACCTGTGTGTCACACAGCAAATCACGATGTAGTGTGGTAAACAAATCAATACTTATTTGGTTCCAACATTTTGTCATATCTTAATTAACAAAAATCAGTACATACCGAAGTACCCCACCCTTCAACTAGATCGGTACGGTTCGGTTAATTTTAAAGAGAAACCACAAACTATTTTACAACAAGGATGGGCTTACAACATTTATTTTCCAATACCTAATTGTCAAGTTATTGCGATCCAACAGTAATCAGTTATAACAAATTAAGTAACATATCGCTCACTCGCGTCACAATAGGAATATTGAGAATTATCTGCCTAATTTACCTATTTATACACGCGGAATTTTCGCTGTGATATATGAAGGAGCCATGAAAGGCATTAATAAAAGAGAATGATTTCATACAAATGATAAAATATTTTAATTGATAAAAAAAGAAGAAAATTAGCTAGAACGAGTTTGTTTGGGAAATTCTGAATTTCACTGGGAAAAGGTGGGTAGCCGCTTACTTAATACAAAATTGCTGCTCATTATGTCAAGTCCAAGATTTGACCATCGTTTAATGAGCAAGTCCGAGATAAAACGCATGCTGATTTATTGATATGATTTGTTTTGGCCTCAAGGCCAAATGGTTAATCAACAACTTCTACCGAAAGATCTATGAAAGACTTTGAAAAATAGTTTTTTATGTGCGACAAAATATTTAAAATCTGCATCAAGATAACGCAGTGCAATCTTATCAATCAAGTTTTGGGCAGTAAGAGCATTCCTGTTTCTCATCATCATCCTTGTTCTCCAGACCTGGGTCCTAGTGACTTTTTCTGGTTCCCAAAATTGAAAAACCATCGCATGGGAACTAATTTTGCTACATACACTCAGTTAAGCTAAGAATCTCTCTGCACACCCCAGAAATGTGTCATTTTTTTAATAACCCAGGCGGGCTAATTCGGCCATCTAGGTTCCAGCTGATGTTATCAATGTTACGGAAGTTATCAACCAAAAAGGAGGGCTCACTAGCCATTAATCCATTTTCTGAGCTCGGTTTTCTAGTGTCTTTGGACTGTACGAACACTTTTTTGACTTTATACAAATGAATTCGTGCACGTTTGATGTAAATTTGGCCTGATTTGTTTAGTTGGAAAATTGTTTGACTTGATATACGTTATTTAAGACCTCTGTAAACACATTCTTACAATTAGTATCCGATTTTTCCAGGTTCGTGAGGCGCAGCTACAATACAATATCGTATTCGTGAAAAGCCAAGTCGGTGTATGGATACATTTTTTACTGAGTGTACTATCTCAACTATACTAACGTTTTGTGGCAGAGATCTATAGTCTCCCCTCTAGCTGCAAGCAGCTTGAAATGAACCACTCCATAGCGTAGATCGTTCACAAAATTAGTGCCCTTGCGCGTACTTCTGAACTATGCAAGTCCACTGCCCCGAGATTTTGGCAATTCAGTAAACTCGATTACAAGGGTCCGCAGGGGTGAGCACAACTCTGCAAACCTAAAGCCACTCAAAAACTGGTGTTTGCTGACACAGGCAAGTGAGGTGCCTTTTCCCAGAAATTTTGGACTCAAAATCGACCGGGTTAGTTTTCAAGCCCATAGAAATTCACCCATAGCAAATAATATGAATTTCTGAACATAAAAATGACTCCCCAAACCACACAATGACACAAGCAATCATGCATTACTAAAAAACAAAAAATAAACAAATGTTAGAATTGTTTTTTTTTATAAACTGCTGTACCGAAGAATTGTCAAAATACCTTTTTCCTCATTGAACCGCCTCCAAAGCTCGAGGAGTTCGGGAGAATATCTTCCTTGGACTAGGGACACCTTCAAAATCTCAACGAACCCTTGAGACACGTTGTAGTTCTTCGTGCTTTCATCAGGCCGAAGGGAATTCAACTCCCTGCATCAAACCAATCGAGCACACCTCAATTAATGCGTTAGTTGACGTTTAATTTTATTACAAATATTCTAGTCAATATTTTCAATAGAAAGACACAAGCATAATGAGCAGAAATCTGCTCATATCAATTTTACGAACAAACACATAACTACAATTCCAGTCACATTGAATGGAAGAACAATTCCTTATGCCAATACAGCAAAGTATCTTGGGATGACTAGATGTGAAACTGAGATGGAAGGAGCATGTAATTTTAAAAAACGCTGCAAATTCTTTCACTGGGGTTTATTATTCAATTGGCTTGCGTTCATGATTTGAATTTCTACTAACCTTTGGAGTGTGCGTGTTTCACAGGTGATAGAGCAATTATTGAATTTCAGGAGATATGCATAGAGCACGTAAATGTGTTCTCAACCAAAATACTTATTTGGATTGATAAGTTGATCATATTCGTGTGCCGGATGAAATTCAATAATCGCTCAATCACCTGTGAAACATACACACTCCAAAGCTTAGTATACATTCAAATCATGAACGCAAGCCAATTGAATAATAAACCCCAGTGGAAGAATTTGCAGCGTTGTTTATGGTTATCAGAATGCTTCAACCCGTGTTTCGGCTACAAAGCCTTTTATGAGTTCACTCCAGTATCCACATTACTACATCACTACGTCACTAGGTTACTGACATCAACACAAAAACAATAATAAACCAAAATAAAGCGAATGTTGGCACCATAAATCGGGCCATAGATCGGGAATGGTTTGACCTACGGACCTGGGGAGGGGCTCATTCGATTCCTCGTGGAAGGTTCTTCAAAAAGAGTCCAAATTTAGGCAGCCTTGACTTTTTTTTGAGGTTTTTAGGGATTTTCAAAACTTTGACAACCCTTAAAGGGCACTTTAAATTAAGTGAGAGAGCTGGCTCAAGAATTGGGGCGTCGCCGGACCAACATGGATTTTTCCTGAAAATTTCAGCTTTTTTGCTTCAGCCGTTTGGGAGAAATCGTGCGTACGGCGTACGGACGGAAAATTTTTTATTGCAGATTCGGATTCTAAACCCTTTGAAACGTAAACCATGAAATTTTTTTTTTTTTTAAAGAGTGATTACAATGGTTTATTATTGAATAATAAACCAAAAAAGATTAATTAAATATCAAGTTCAGAAAAATGTATTGGTTACTCGGGAGGTACTCCGAATTATCCATACATAACAAATTGCTTATCTACAAGCAAACTCTAAGACCTGTATGGATTTATGGCATCCAGTTGTGGGGATGTACAAAAAAGACGAACGTCAAGATAATCCAAACAGTTAAAAACAAGATTTTAAGGAGTATTGTCAACGCACCTTGGTACGTAAGAATTGCAACTAAACATGAGCAGAGGCTTCATTTTTTTTAAATTGATGTAAACTTTATTGTTATTGATATAAAATTATAATTTTGCTAATTTTGATTGAAGTAGGCTACAGACCTAATTAACATGCAATCTGAGCGTAGGTTACAATCCATTGATTGTCCTACTTCATGAGCACAAGAAACCAGAAGCTCTACGTCTTCTAGACAACAGCAGCGTCATCCGGCGTCTGAATAGAACTAAACCCTTCGACCTTGTGACGTAATGTGACTTTTGTGTGAAAGTGATCGTTGATCGTGCCTCGTTTGGGTCGCCTTCTTCGGCACACATCCACACTTGCCTGATTAAGAGGCCCACCCTGCCTTAAGAGCATTAAGTAGGTGCCTTAAGATGCCTTTAGGGCTATTAACTCTACACACAGTTAACCACTTCATTATAGTAAATTAACTTGATGGGCCAAGCTCAGTTGTTATGTTATGTTTCTAATAAAGAAAAAAATGGAAAGACACTCACAAACTAATAAGTAGCTCCGGCACGATTTCTGCGTATGTCTTTTGATCAGCTTCATTAACTTGGAAGTTTCCTTCGAGCGGGATGATTTTGACGACAGACATTTCGTCATCGCGCATAATCCCGAAAACTTCCCCGTACACCCCCTCTCCAAGCTTCACGGCTCCATCGTAGGACCTGCAATTTAAAGCAACATAGAAAAAAGAGTTTCCATACATAATAAAAACGCAACACAAATTATTTGACAAATGTGTATGATTTTTAAGGAACTTTTAGGTTCCAAAATTGGGATTATTTGCAATGAATGACCAAAAGTTGAACGTGGCACATGGCTTCCTCGTCTAGGTAACGTGAATGTATAGGGCATTGAATTGAAGCTCAAACGGGACCCGCACATTCTCTCAAAATTGAATGAAACGTGTCAGAATATCGCTTGTTTTCACGGATCTGTTGACACACGAGCATACGCAAAATTTTCGAAAAACAAACATTTTTATCTCCTAAAAGTGAAAAAAGAAGCTTCCACTACTGGTAGGTAGACTCGAAAGCAGAATAAATCTAACACGACCCCTCTCGGAATGTACACAATTTCGTTTCTCCAAAATCAAAATTCTCATTCGCATACATCACATTTTTTCATCTCCTAAACTAGAGGTCTCCAAACTATTTCCCAGAAGGGGCGTATCGTAATGTTGAGGCGGAGGCGCGGGCCAACAGTGGGGTCCGCCTGTCCCCCCCCCCCCCGGAAAATTTTGAAAATTAGACAATTGAAAACCGTGTTTTTAAGCGAGTGACAAATAGTGAAATTTGACAAATTCAAAATCAGGCCTCGTATAGGTTCAAAACATTAGTTTTTGGTGATAGTAAAGATTTTTTAAATTTCATAATTACTTCTTCGTTGTTCAATACAAAATATTAAAAATTGAATTTTCAGGAATGGAAAATTTTCAAAGTCAGACACTTAAAAACGGGGTTTTCAAACACTCCTAGACGAATTTGACAAATTCAAAATCAGGCCCAATGTAGGAGCCAAAACTTGGTTTTTAGTGATTAAATAAATCTTTTTAATTCCATGATTAATAATTTTTCATCGTTTAATAAGAAATAACAATTTTATTTTCACGAGTATAAAAACTAAGTATTTAAGAGAAATATATTTTCTATCCTATTTATTTAAAATTTTTATATTAAAAAAATAATTTTTGGAAAAAATATCTAATGTGATACGTGCGATTGTTTTTTGCTCACAATGTCTTTCCACTTAGGATCAAAGTTTGTTGTTCCAATCATAAGCAAATTTTTTAAGTGTTCTTCTTAAAGCATCGCTCGATACTTGGATTTGACATTTGTCATTTTTGAAAAGGTTTGTTCGGAAACATACGTTAAACCAAAAATTGTTATCATTTTTCTGGGAAAACTCTCAATTCCCTTGAAGTCATCACGTTCTGGCGGTAGCTTAGTTTTTTCCATCCTTAGATGTTTTTCGACGGGCGACGGGCCCGACCAAACCAATAAATTCCTCCTTTTAAATTTACTATCTCCCCAAACCACAGGCACCAATTATGGGATCAACGTTTGAACGTGCAACATCCTTCTTGGTAGACGTTTCCCCTCCTTTCCTTTTAATTTTGTACGTCAAACATGAACAAAACAACTCGAACGGCAATAATAGAATGCAAGAATTGGGAAGATGCTTTGCTAGAGTATTTGATCCAATAGAGGGACACTCCACACTGTTCCACTCAAATCCACCTTCCTGAAGTCTAATTTCCGTTCATTTTTACTTCAAATGACATCAAATTTGTTCTGTGTTGATGTAGATGAACTCAACTCTTACAAAACGATGAAAGGTCCAAAGAAAAAATGAAGAAGTACGCAAATGCTAGGAGACATACCAAGACCCACGAACTTGTGCCAGGACATCAGGTACTGGTGAAACAGCAGAAGGTCAACAAATATTCGACAAATCCATTAGAGGTCGCCAATGTTCAAGGTACTCGGATAACTGCCCAGTCGGATGATCGTTTAGTCACAAGAAATTCACGTCACATTTCAAAAAGATACTCGAACGAGAAGAAAGATTGGTGGAAATGGAAACAGAAAGAATACCCGACAGTTCTTCTATTAACTTGAAACTAAATGAAGGAGGGAAATCCCAAGAACAAGCGTCAGGGACTCCTGGAGAACAAAGAGGCTAATTCAAAGAATAGGTAACGCACACCTCTTATCACGATCTTATCAGATAAGATCGATGTGTCCTTACATCGATCTAATTATCGATTATTACATCGATATAATGCCATCTTGAAACAATTATCACGACCATTGTACCTTCACCCGACACCAGTACGCACCATTTTCCCCACCACTCTCTTCCGCCTCAGAATCCATTTCCCTTCCCTTCCTTCTGATTTTTTAGCTCTCTAAATTTCCAAACCACCAAAAGAAATTGTTGCTTTCATTCCTATTTCTGTTTCTTCTGATCTATACTTCACTAGAAGGATTGATGCAGGATATTGTTTTGTTTTTGAGATGCAAGCGTGGCAAGTATCCAGACCACCAAACTAGACGGTAGGAGATTTTTGCTTTCAAACCAGAAATTGTTGCTTTCATTCGTATTTATGTTTCTTTTAATCCCTTACCAAACACCGATATTCTAGCCCAGCTGAGATCGGACAAAACCCCCGTATTGTTGCACAGCTGAGGTATTAATCAGATGTTTAATAAAACGTTTCTTCGATATATCGATACCGTGGACCTATATCGATATCGCGGGTGTGGTAACTTATCACTGATAAGAGGTGCGTTACCTATTCTTTGGATATACCAACAAAGATGTTCTAGAAGTGGTCGAGTGATTAAACTTCCTTCGAAATTCAATGCTTTCATCATGTGTTAAAATATTTCAGCCTAGGGAGAAATATAGCTCACTATTTACCAACGACTGTACAGTTATTAGTATATACAGCTGATTAGTTGTTATCTTTCTTAAGTTACCAAAAATAGACGACTGATTCATTCTACATTCTATCGAATTGACGTGTCATTACTTTATATTAATATGCACAAGATACTACATACTTTGATATCACTTCACATAGAATTTAGAACGGAGAATGCTTTAATTTTGATCGATACAAACAGCTATGCCCAGATACGTATATCCATTCACAAATTACCTTCCAGAGAAAACAAACAGTCCAAAATCAGCAGGGAGCTTCGCTATGCAATGCAATCAAATAAGGATTGATAAAAACGTACTCTTTTTTCAAAATGTCGGAAAATTCAACAAAATCCGTTTGTTTGCACATCGTAAGTATTACATCTCGACAAGTAGGATTGGATTCGGCTGGAGAAGTCAAATTGACTTAAGCAGAAATAGTAATTACGAACTAAGTAGCCTGTCTGATCAAATTTATGTTCTATATGTTCTGAAGAGCTGGAATTTGAAACAGAGCCGCTCAAGTTTGCTGAGAAACGGCGAGTTGCGGGAGAGTTTTTTTTTTTTTTTTTAAATTTATTTTAATTACAATCAAGTCAGACTATCTCATTGTAAACAAACATTTAGGTAGTGAAAAGATCTTGGATTGCCCGGACACTATCAACATTCAACCCCTCTCCCGTCTTCGCCGTTTGCTCATCAATCCGACATCCAGCTCAGTTTTTCTGCCACGTCCTGGCCAGGTTCATTACCTTCCGACTATTCCGTTCTACTTTTCGATCGAAACCACGTGGAATCTTTCATTTTTTTGGATCTTCCGTCGCTTCCACGGATCCAATTGCATCCTACAATCCATTTTGCCTCGTCGACGGCCCGAAGACCACGTCTTCCGTGTGATACGCGACGTGTCGCAATTTCCGAACATTTCGGCGGATTTGGAGTTTTTACGAAGGTCAGTCCGTATATTATCCATTACCAAAGGAACCTTCAGTCGTCAACATACTGATCAGCAGACCTGCAGTGAAATTAATTTAGTTGAACAGTCGAGTGCACAACCATTTTTCTTTTCTATTTTCCTGTTTTCTTTTTTTTGGCATGCCAGTAGGTCTACTGTATTCATTAACCCTGCTTTAAATTACAGTCCTCTTTTCGAATTATTGTTGCAGTTGTTCATTTTTGTTTTATTTTAACCCGGCGTATAAAGGCATCGAAGTAAATAGTTAGAATTTAGGGTTTCTATACTAAACTATCTTCATTTACTCGACATTCTTGGTCCATTCGAGCCGCGGATTACCCAATTTATTTAGTTTCACTAGAGTCATCTAATTGTTAAGTGGATTAATTATCAGAAATTTATGCACGTTTTGTTTGAAACACTTATTTAACGTTTTTGTTGCACGATTTTGTTGTTATAATTATTTATTCAATATTTATTGTACCTCCTTGTTTGCAGGATCCTTATAACTATTTTTCTTTGCGTATTTATTATATTTTTTTGTGTGGTATCTTCCATATTTCATTCGTTATATCATATTATTACCAGTTCACAACAACTTATATATTTTCTTACTTTGATAATTTTATCATCTCTCAATTTATTGAACACGTTTTTGTTTTGGTGGGTAGAGTTTTCAAATTTTGCTTCTAGTTAAATATTTTTTCCTAATTCTCCTTATTTCCTGTAATCCTAAAAATGAGTCTTAATCCTAAATTAACCGCGATTTACCTGAAATTGGGAACTGTTCACGCTAAGCTTCAAAGCATCGCCAAATTTAGCCGTGAAGTCGAACAAGATAAAACGAAGTTGACATTGTTTCGTGGGATGATGGAAGAAATCAAGTCTCATTATGATGATTATAAAAAATTGTGGAATCTTTTAATAGATATTCACGTTGAATTGAATTCAATAGATTCTTTCCCTTCTACAAAAGAGAAAACCTACCAACAAGACTGCGATAGGTACTATTATGAGGCTTTATCGATAATTAAAGTTTTTGATAGCCCACCAATGAATTCTAGCGTGTCGGAGTCTCCGTCATTCTCACTTTCCCGAACTATTCGCATTGGCAACATCGCGGACAATTTACCCAGGTTCGACGGTACAATGGAGAAATGGCCCTTTTATCGTGATACCTTTAATGCCATGGTACACATGGATGATACCATTCCAATTATGGAAAAGTACAGAGCGTTGATTACCACTTTGGAGGGTTCAGCGCTTTCAATGATCCGTTCTCTTCCAATATTAGAGGCTAATTACCAACAAGCATGGAAACTATTGAATGAAAATTACAACAACAAGCGAATTTTGGGTGCAAGCTACTTGAAAAAATTACTTGATTTCAAACCTCTCACAGAGGCTCCTAATCTTCCTACCCTTCGATCTTTCATCGTTAACATCTGTGAAACCATCGAGGCGTTCAACCAATTGGACATTCCGAACCCCAGCGATTTCATTTTGCTCACATTGGCCATAAGATGCCTCGATCCAGGTACTAGAAGATCCTTCGAAAGAAAGCATTTAGACAAGACATTTCCAACATTTTCTTCACTTTTCGAGCATTTGAAAGGAGAATGTACGGCGCTCACATTAAGTGGTGGAGACTCTCCTCGTTCTAATTCGCATTCAAACAGCTATAAGTTAATGCCCACAAAACCAGGCAATAATCCAAAGGCATCATTAATGGTGTCTGATAAAAACTATAATGGTAATAAGGAAAGAAAATCAGAAGCTAAGAAAGGTTCTTCAAAATCTGTTACCGCTAAGTGCCCAGTTTGTCAGAATTTCCACAATTTACATATTTGTGAAGCTTTTCGCTCCGCGACTCCTTTAGAAAGATTCAATCTATTAAAGGCTTGGTCTGGCTGTAGAAATTGCCTTTCAGCTGCGCATAAATCAGCTAACTGTCCCTCAGATTCAAATTGTAGAGAGTGTGGGAAGAGACATCACTCTTGGCTGCATTTGCCTATTGGGGATGCTGATACGCCCCAGGCAGCGACATTGGGGGCTTCTTGACTAGGCCGCTCTACCGGTCATGACATTGTCATGCTCGGTACTGTAGTGGGGCAGATTATGGATTGCGGTGGTAAATTTCATAATATCAGAATGATCTTAGACAGTGGCAGTCAACATTCTTTCATCACAGCATCATGCGCTAAAAGATTGGGTTTTAATCTGCAGAGCTTTCAGGGGAAAATCAGTGGTATCGGACAAGTTGCTGTATCACAGACCCATGGTGTGCTGAACTGCTGTTTACGTTCTCTTACCAATCCCACTACTTATCACACAAAGGTGGTGGTACTTGACCATATCACTGGGAACCTTCCACAGACTAACATTCCAGTCATCTTTAGGAAGCACTATTCGAAGTTTGAGTTGGCTGATTCACATTTCTGGAAGTCAAGCCCCATAGAGTTTCTGTTGGGTGCAGACCTGTTCTATGATATTCTTTCAGGCAAACCAATTTTCGTCGCTCCAAATATACCCAAGGTCACTCCAACTGTTTTTGGATACGTAATTGGTGGTCGGTTTCAAAAACCTGATCAACAACATAATGTTATGGCGCTGTTTGTTCAAAACGATGAGCTGACTGAAATTCTGAAACGATTTTGGGCTGTGGAGGAGGTAGCAGAGAAAAGATTGATGTCACCAGCTGACGCATTCTGTGAGGAACATTTCCTAAAAACTCATTACCGAACACCCGAGGGACGATACATTGTTTCTCTTCCCTTCAGCAAACCTCCACCTGATTTGAGTAGGTCACACTATCTTGCCACCAAACGCTTCCATAATTTAGAGCACAAATTATCCAGGAACCCTAAATTGAGCTCTGCTTACTCAGACTTTATGCACGAATATCTGAACCTGGATCATATGTCACCTTCAACTCATGCTGCTGCCTACACAATACCCCATCATGCCGTTTTCAAATCTAATGAGACTGATCCCAAACTGAGAGTTGTTTTTGATGCTTCATGTACTACATCGAATGGAAGTCTTAACGATTGCCTCTATGCTGGTCCAACCCTGCAGAATGATATTGGAGAAATTATCTTGCGATTCAGAAGACATGCAGTTGTCTTCACTACGGATATCGTGAAGATGTTCCGCCAGGTTCTTCTTGATCCCAAGGATCGGAAGTTCCAACATGTTGTGTGGCGGTTCAGCCCTAATGATGAACTCCACAATTATCAACTGAACACGGTTACTTATGGAACCAAGCCTGCTCCCTTCCTTGCAATTAGGACTCTCCATCAATTGGCAATGGATGACGGGCATCTTTATCCTCTTGCGTCCACTGCTTTGATGCATGATTCGTACGTTGACGATATCGCAACTGGATCAGATACTTTGGAGGGAGCAATCAAGCTCAAGGAGGAACTCGTTCAACTTCTCAAAGGAGGAGGCTTTGAACTGAGCAAATGGTCATCCAATCGCCCAGAACTTCTCCAAAATGAATCAAATTCTCAACTTCCACTTAACCTTTCACCAAAGGACGAAATCATAAAGATTCTAGGCCTACAGTGGGATCCAGTAAGAGATGTTTTCACTTTCAAGATTGATGCGCCTCAGCCCTTAACAACCAAGAGGTCGATTTTATCTTCCATAGCAAGAATTTTTGATCCCTTGGGTTATTTGTCGCCAGTAGTTTGTTTCGCAAAAGTCCTCCTTCAAGCTTGTTGGAAAGAGAAGGTTGATTGGGACGATATCGTGCCAACCTTTATTGCTAAGGATTGGTCGTATTTTGTTGAGGAGTTGCCTCTTCTGAGTCAGGTCGCAATACCACGTTTCATAAACAGTTACCACTCCGATATTTGTGTTGTCGGATTCTGTGACGCTTCTCAGTTGGCATACAGCGCATGTATATACATTAGAATAAAGGATCGAGCAGACAGTGCACAGGTACATTTGTTGAAAGCGAAGACCAAACTTGCTCCACTAAAACCCCTTACCATTCCAAGATTGGAGCTTTCAGCGGCCCTCCTACTTTGCAGGTTATGGAAGTCCTTGAAGGTGTTTGTAGGTGAAATTCGATCTTCCAATCAATTTTGGTTCTCCGATTCGACCGTTGTTCTAGGTTGGCTTGCCACCGATCCTTCAACACTCAAAACATTCGTGGCACATAGAGTTGTTGAAATACTTGAGACAACCAACTTGCAGGATTGGCATCATGTCAGCACCCAAGAAAATCCGGCGGATTGTTCATCTAGAGGGTTGCTTCCTTCTGATTTCCTCTCTCACCCACTATGGACTCAAGGACCACCCTGGTTAAGGACACCCACCTCTCAATGGCCAATTACTAGTGTTGCAGAGATTCCCAGCGAACTCTTGCCCGAGATCAAGTGCAAAAACACATGTTTGTTTTCCGAAGTCGTGGCTCAGCCCTTTTTGGCTTGGATGGAAAGATTTTCTAATTTTTCAAAGCTCTGCAGGATCATGTCCTATATTTTGAGATTTTTAAAGGCAAGGGTGGGTTGGCAAGGAGGTTCTGTTCGTCGCATATGCTCTGAGCGAACTGTGTCGGGAGAACCAATTTCAGAAATTCTCAAAAGAGTTCCTCCTTTATCAGTCAAAGAATACAGCGAAGCCACCACTGTTCTAATCAAGATTGTGCAGTCCTGCCACTTTGAACAGTTGTTACATCCAAAAAAGCCAAGCCGTTTTTTACACATTTCTCGTCTGAACCCCTTCCTTGATAACCTTGGAATCATCAGGGTGGGCGGCCGGTTAAGCCAAGCACCAATACCAGAGGAAACCAAGCACCCTATCTTGCTTCCAGGGAAAAGCCACTTCACGAGAATTCTAGTGGATCATTACCATCAAATTAATTTACATATCGGCCCAACTGCTTTGCAGGCACTCCTACAGAGATCCTACTGGATATTGTCAGCACGTGCTATCGTCCGACAAAGAATCTTCCGTTGCTCTCAATGCTTCAAGCTTACTCAGACCCCTAAAGCCCCTTTCATGGGAGACCTTCCTCGTTCTCGTTTTGCACAGGGAAGAGCTTTTTCAGAGGTTGGGGTGGACTTAGCTGGCCCACTAATGATCAGAGAATCACTTCGCAGGAAAGCGCAAACAACAAAGGCCTACATTTGTTTGTTCGTATGCATGTCTTCAAAGGCCCTTCATTTAGAATTAGTGTCAAGTCTTTCCACCGCCGCCTTTTTGGCAACCTTGGACCGATTTATAGCTCGTAGAGGTTTGCCCATCCGTATCCACTCAGATTGTGGAACCAATTTTGTGGGAGCAAACCGGGAACTGTCAGAGCTGCGAGAATGGTATAGAAAAGAAAACACCACCAATTCGGTAACCCAACATTTGGCACTCAAAGGTGTGGAATGGACGTTTAACCCCCCAGCCTCACCAAATTTTGGAGGATTATGGGAGGCGAATATCAAGGCAACCAAAGGAATTTTCAAACGCATGGCCAATGACACACCGTTGACTTTTGAAGAGCTGAGCACTATGCTATGTCGTATTGAGTCAGTGCTTAATTCCCGCCCTATCTGTCCAATCTCCGCTGATCCAGAATCTTTGGAAGCATTGACACCCGGCCATTTCATAATAGGAGCCCCTTTAGTGGCAAGACCAGAATATGACGTTGTGGACCTCCCTCAAAATAGGTTGTCTCGTTGGCAACTTATACAGCAGAGGATTCAGTATTTCTGGAACAGATGGAGAACTGAATACCTGCACCAGCTACAGTGTCGAACCAAGTGGACCAACCAGTTGCCCAATCTCGAGGTTGGAGAACTCGTCATTATAAAGGAGTCCAAACAGCCTCCATCTCACTGGACGTTAGGGAGGATCATACACACCAGCCCAGGAGCAGATGGCATTGTGAGAGTGGCCGACGTCAAAACTACTTCTGGAATTCTTACCAGACCAGTTTCCAAACTAGTTTCCTTGAAACCTATCACGGATCCTGAAACCCCATAACCGTAATCTCCATATCCTTGAAACTACTCATCTTCCTCCTTAAAATTTAATGTAAATTTTGGTGGGCGGAATGTTGACGCCTCAGCTATCTCATTGTAAACAAACATTTAGGTAGTGAAAAGATCTTGGATTGCCCGGACACTATCAACATTCAACCCCTCTCCCGTCTTCGCCGTTTGCTCATCAATCCGACATCCAGCTCAGTTTTTCTGCCACGTCCTGGCCAGGTTCATTACCTTCCGACTATTCCGTTCTACTTTTCGATCGAAACCACGTGGAATCTTTCATTTTTGGATCTTCCGTCGCTTCCACGGATCCAATTGCATCCTACAATCCATTTTGCCTCGTCGACGGCCCGAAGACCACGTCTTCCGTGTGATACGCGACGTGTCGCAATTTCCGAACATTTCGGCGGATTTGGAGTTTTTACGAAGGTCAGTCCGTATATTATCCATTACCAAAGGAACCTTCAGTCGTCAACATACTGATCAGCAGACCTGCAGTGAAATTAATTTAGTTGAACAGTCGAGTGCACAACCATTTTTCTTTTCTATTTTCCTGTTTTCTTTTTTTTGGCATGCCAGTAGGTCTACTGTATTCATTAACCCTGCTTTAAATTACAGTCCTCTTTTCGAATTATTGTTGCAGTTGTTCATTTTTGTTTTATTTTAACCCGGCGTATAAAGGCATCGAAGTAAATAGTTAGAATTTAGGGTTTCTATTTCCTGTGAAAACTCGCTATAACGGATAGTTTAAACCGACGCTTATTCAGTATGTTGCTTGTCTTGTTTATTGTGTTGCAATATGTTCTATGTTGCTTTTTCAGTTTTCTATGATACAATCAACATTATTGTACACTGAAGCCGGACACAAATCCCACAATAACGCAACGTTTCTACGTTTACTAGCAATGTCGAAAGGAGAAGTACCAAGGTTGGAGAAATTGCGTTCTTTCTCCCATATTTTCTAACAAAACTTGTAAAAATGGAAGTTTTGGAAAAATTAAACAAAATTGTGAAATAGGAATCTCAATATGACTCAATCAACAAAATATGATGTCATTAGAACACAAACGAAGTATGACTTAATTTGAAGACACCTATGGCAGGCATATTGGTCACAAATCAGGATTGGACGGGGTTCGAAGGTGTTGTATGCTTATTCCAGATTTATATACTCATGTTAGAACTTTGCGCAAATCCACCGAATATCGTCGAAGGCTCATTTCTGCAGTACTTGTCATTTTAATTACAGAACGTGAAGTTGTCTCTTTGTATTTGAATCCAGTTCGAGACTATAATGGAACAGCTGATTTGTTTCGCGAACGAAAACAAATGCAATTTATCATCGGCAAACCTTGTAGAAATTCTTTTAATTAAGTATTTAAGAATCGCAATTAAGGGAGTAGGAACTCCAAATCGGCGCTGCACGAGTTGAACTCGGAGTTGACAGAGTCAAGGCGAGACTGGAGAGAACGGGACATGCTTTCGAAAGAGGAACCAAACACCCTTCCCTGACATTTTGGAAGCTGTCTCTTTAATTACCACTTGTGGGTAAAATATGTGTTGTTTGGGTTGAAGATACGGGAGTCGGTAATTTGCTCGTTCATTTGTTCTCTTTCTTCGAGATGAAAGCTGAATTGAAGGATAATTACAACTCTCTTCCAATATTACCAAATACCTAATAATTTAATTGCTATGTGTTTTTTCTTCGTCAACTGGAAGATAACGATTACCTTTCAAATTGAAAAACTCTTTTAAGACGACCCCGCCCCCAATAGACCTCCCATGTTGCCTTCTTAATATCAACAGCTGATGATCATCAATCATGGAATATACTTCAAAGTTTGAAGTGCCTTCAACTGATCACGTTAGTTCCTTAATTTGTCAATGGATTGGTGGTAAAGCTCTTCTGATCAGATAAAAAATGTCTGCCATGAAAAATGTGCAATCATCCCTTCGCTCACCATTTGAAAAACCTCATCTGCGGGTGATAAAAATCGGTATCTACGGTCAGGTTGGCGGTCATGCTGGAGAGCCGGGCTGCATAGCACGTTCAACGGCAAGTCTGAGCTAGGCAGCTTGGCTGGCGGCCGCTCGAGTATTTTCATCTCGGATGCAAGGCATGGAACCAAAAGGTGACGAGTTTAGGTAATGCACCACAAACTGAAAAAATTAGTATAATCAGCATTGAAAAGGCAATTTACGTAGAAGGGCTAACTAATAAGAAATAGTAAACATTTGTGCAATAATTTGAGGCGTTTTGGTTTATTATTCAATAATCGCTCTTGAAAAAAAAAATGTTAACCCCCCTGAAAATTTCATGGTTCAGGATGTAAATCCAAATCTGCAATACAAATTTTTCCGTCCGTCCGCCGTACGTCGTACGCACGATTTCTCACAAACGGCTCGAGCAAAAAATCTGAAATTGTCAGGAAAAATCCATGTTGGTCCGACAACGCCCCAATTCTTTAGCCAGCTCTCTCACTCAATTTAAAGTGCCCTTTAAAGGTTGTCAAAGTTTGGAAAAATCCCTAAAAACCTCAAAAAAAGTCAAGGCGGCCTAAATTTGTACTCTTATCCACGAGGAATCGAATGAGCCCCTCCCCAGGTCCTTAGGTCAAACCATTCCCGATCTATGGCCCGATTTATGGTGCCAACATTCGCGTTATTTTGGTTTATTATTGTTTTTGTGTTGATATCAGTAACCTAGTGAAGAGTGATGTAGTGATGTAGTAATGTGGATACTGGAGTGAACTCCTAAAAGGCTTTGTAGCCGATACACGGGTTGAAGCATTCTGATAACCATAAAAAACGCTGCAAATTCTTTCACTGGGGTTTATTATTCACTTGGCTTGCGTTCATGATTTGAATTTATACTAAGCTTTGGAGTGTGCATGTTTCACAGGTGATAGAGCGATTATTGAATTTCAGGAGGCACACAAATATGATCAACTGATCAATCCAAATAGGTATTTTGGTTGAGAACAGATTTACGTGCTCTATGCATATCTCCTGAAATTCAATAATCGCTCTATCACCTGTGAAACACGCACACTCCAAAGCTTAGTAGAAATTCAAATGATGAACGCAAGCCAATTGAATAATAAACCCCAGTGAAAGAATTTGCACGTTTTTTGTTTGATTCAGATAAAAATTGGTTCCCTGAATTGAATGAAACCACTTCGGTTGCTCTACGATCATTTTAAACTTCAATATTCCATAATCAGTAGGATATTCAGTGTTTGAAGCAAATAAAACAATCGGTAAATCAACTTTTTACAAAATATAGTGAACCAATAACTTCAATAAATGAAATAAATGTATTTCGGACAGCTATCAGTTGCAAGTCTGCATTGTCGACCTAGATATCCCAAGTGTCGGTGATTTCGATCAACAGACTTGAAGCTTTATTGCCCTGTCACTGTAAATGGTTCAGTGCTTCACGAGCACGGATATGGACAACAGATTCCAATAACAGCACTTGTTACAGCCAATTGTACCGTGAGGAGAGACAGGTTGGTATTTCAATTATATCAACGTATAGAGAAGTAGACACAGCACTCTATTGAAGTGCGCGTGGTTTTTCTTTGCAGCGTTTTGCAATCATATTTGTAGCTGGTCTGACACATACCATTAACTAGTCACCCGGTTTACGTGTTTGCGTGAAAGCTCACGTGGATTTTTTTTTTTTTTTTTTTTTTTCACCTTTTTGTCGCCGACGGCCTCGAGAAAATTGGGCAGTGCGCTTTTATTCCGGACGTGCTTTCCGGTTACGTGTTCTCCATAAACCACTTTTTCCACGTCGAATAATAAAACTAGGGAAGGCGGGCTCGCAAAAGTGAAAGCTCAAACGCCGTTGTGGTAGGTTAAGGAGGCGTATAATGGCAAAAGGCGGCGCGGCGGCTAGCGATCAGGTCTGAGCCCTCAGCATCTTTGCGACCGCTTGGATGCGGTCGGCGTCGCGTCGCGTCGACGGCGGAACGAATCTTCCTCCAGCTGGGGGGACCCTCCTCCGTCTACGAATCAGCCCCAATAAAATGCTCGTCTCATAATTTGTTTCCTCATTTTCCAAACGAATGTTCACTCTTTTTGTACTTTTCTGGCCGTGTCGTACGTTTGCGCCAGAGGTGCATTTAATTAGAGAATTTTGTGGACATTTGCGCCTGACACCGAAATTGGACAAATGCGCCAGTGAAACGAAAGAAATATCACTGTACGTTTGTGCCAAAAATCAGGATGTTGAAGGGACCAGTAAGAGATTTTATGAGTAGCAACCAACCCGTCGCCAAACATTCACAATAGAAAAAAACAAGAATATTTAATTAAAAACGCTGCTAATTCTTTCACTGGGGTTTATTATTCAATTGGCTTGCGTTCATGATTTGAATTTCTACTAAGCTTTGGAGTGTGCGTGTTTCACAGGTGATAGAGTGATTATTGAATTTAAGGAGGCACACAAATATGATCAACTGATCAATCCAAATAGGTATTTTGGTTGAGAACAGATTTACGTGTCTCTCATATCATATCGTATGATCAGTTGATCATATTTGTGTGCTTGAACAAAAATTTCTAACCCCCCCCCCCCCCTGAAAATTTCATGGTTTGAAATTTAATAATCGCTCTATCGCCTTGAAACACGCACACTCCAAAGCTTAGTAGAAATTCAAATCATGAATGCAAGCCAATTGAATGAAATTGAATAATAAACCCCAGTGATTTTAGCAATGTAACTCATAGTGGCCCATCTACAGCCTTATATGCACATTCTCTGAAAATTCCATCTAAACTGTTGGAAATAAATATCGTTAAAGGACCTAATGACACCCTCAAAAGAACACGAAACGAAAGTTGAGAAAGATTCCAAGAATGCTTAGGTTAAATTGAAATTATTAAACCAAAAACAAACTGGAAAATTCATTCTATGGCCCCTTACAGGTCTCAAGATCTGCAATCTATATCACTTCCCGTGAAAGAACGGTGACAGAGATACAGGTCACGTACGGCACGATCCTTCACCGGCTCCATTGTTCAATTGTTGAAGCATAGACACAAGGTGGGACAAGTAATTTAGTGCCCGCACAATAAAAGAACGGGATGATATTTTTTCCTTCGAAAATCCGGACTAGCAGTTTCTATGACCGGTTACCCGGCGAAGGACCACATAGCGTACGGTGAATGGACGTGATGTGTGGTGGCATCGCGGCTTTGTCGCAATGAGCCGGCACGGCCGAGTTTTGAAAAGCCGCTCTACCCCTTTATGGGTAACTTTAATGACAAACCTTCGAGGAGTTGTATTCAAATAACTGCGTTTCTGCGTTGTCCATTACTGTGGGAGCAGAGCGGATGTCAATTTGTGAGGAACGCCGATGGGCCGCGTGGGCTAGTTCTAGTCAATTGTATCTCGGTAAGGAGTGAGTTAGGTTTTATGGGGACACTTAGTAATAAATATAGACGAGCAGAAATTGTTTAAGAAAAAACCGTTGCTCTTGAGAAACATGAATAAGTTAGAATATTCAATCTCAATTAATAGTGTCAGACGCCTTCTATTGTTAACATACTTAGAGCACGAGTTAAATTTAAATCACTTTTGGTTTATTATTCAATAATAAACCATTGTAATCGCTCTTTTCAATTTTAACCCCCCCCCCCCCTGGAAATTTCATGGTTTACGTTTCAAAGGGTGTAGAATCCAAATCTGCAAAAAAACATGGCTTTCGGATGATGTTGACATCGTGGCGCCGTACGCAATGACCTGCAACTTTCGGCTTGAGTCGAAGTTTGAACGGGCAAAAACAAAAACGACAACTTGCCCCAATCTTTTAAACGAGAAAAAGACTTTAAATGCTATTTAGACCTCTAAAAAACCTCCTTTGACGCAAAACCTTCAAAAAATCAAGGCGGAAGGTTTATCTGCCATGAATTCAAATATCTGGTCCGTAGGCAATGATAACTGAAGACCGACGTAATACGGAAATAAAAGCAATTCACTACGGTCAATAGATGCTTCTGGGCATACAGAAAACAAACTGAAATTTTTTTCGGATAAGATCACAATTTATAAGACCATTATGCGCAGTAGTCACTTATGGCTGCGAGACATGGGTTCTGACTTCCGCAAGTGAAAAACTCCTTAACTGCTGGGAGCGCAAGATTTTACGAAAAATCTTTGGCCCCATTCAAGAGAATGGAGAATGGAGAATCCGAAAGAATGATGAGCTGAGGCAACTGTATGGAGCAGCTGTATGGGATTTAGTGGCATTCATCAGGCGAGCCCGCTTCAGGTGGTTGAAATGCATGCTCATGTAGAAAGAATGCCTGAAGCGAGATAAAAAGCGTTGTATGGGATTTCAGGTGGAAAAGTTCTTCAATTGAAAAGAAAATGAGAGGAAGGCCACGTTGCGTTGGCTGGAAGAAGCATAGAAAGGACCTGATCCAGCTTGGAGTGCGTAGATGGAGGACCCAAGCACTGGACAAGGAATTGAAATCTGTTGTTGCATGCAAGAAGGCCCTGGTTCTTGAAGGACCGTAGAGCCAATTAAATAAAAATAAATAAAAACAAACCATAGTAATCGCTCTTGGAAAAAAAATTGTAACCCCCCTGAAAATTTCATGGTTTACGTTTCAAAGGATGTAGAATCCAAATCTGCAATACACATTTTTCCGTCCGTCCACCGTACGCACGATTTCACGATTTGAAAATGAAAACCTAATTATCGAGGTTTTATCTATGTTGAGGCTAAACAATTGACATCCATCCATGTCTTAACAAGGAACAAATCATAGTTGATAGTATCAATTAGTCCAGGAAGATTTTTACCATAAAACAGAATTGCTGTGTCATTAGCAAAACCCAGTATAGTACCATCAATTTGGGGATTCAATAAATCATTTATATAAATAAGGAATAAAATAGGGCCTAAAACCGATCCCTGTGGCACTCTACACGACAGAATTGGTTTAAGTAACTTCGGGGAAAAGCTTCTATAGCCAGCCTCAATAAAACCTCAAACCAGCCTCAATAAACGCATGAGTTAGAATAGGTAGGGGAAGGGGTCCAGTAGTTGGACACTTAAGCCGCTTTTCCCCCCAATAAGCTCTCTAAAATCAGAAGTCTGTCTATAATCGCTTAGGTTTTTGTTTTCATATAGACAACGATTCTGTACGAAAACAAAGGCGAAAGAAATTTATTGATTGATGGAACAACAGAATTTTAATCAAATTCCGAAGTCATTAAATGATTTCGGCCCAGTAGTTGGACAGTTGGTCCTAATGTAGGCCAGTGATGGCCCAGTAGTAGGACGCTCCTTTTTTTCACAATATAAACACCAAATTCATTGGAAGCTTCACGATACCTTCTCAATTAGGATGTAAAGCGTAGAATGTTACATTAAAAAAAAACTGATCAAACCACTCATTGCTTGGGAAAGACAATTTTCATTAAAATTTTCAGTTCAAAATGTTCGTAAAATGTATACAAACTGTATGTGAAATGTTGGAGATATTGGTGTACAAAACAAGGTTCCTTTGAGCAAATTGTAAAACTAATTAAGACTAATCTGTAGGTTGGTATCTAGCACACTCCTAATAGCCGTTACTTTGTGAAATATAATACATAATGTAAAACTAAAAATTGAAGGCAGCCAGGTTTCAAATTTAAAAACCAGGTTTTGCTGGTTCATGACTTGGTAAAATAGGAATTATCAAAATCAGCCACAGTTCAAGATAGCGGTAGGAGTTGATCAGAAAATAAATTCTGATGAGAAACTCGTGAATGTAGCTAAAAATTGAAAAAATGACATAATAAGTCTTAAATACTGCTGGTATCTTATCTTGTTTTATGGTCAGGTTTACTTTATTTCTTCCTGACGGTCCGATTACACATCCGAAGTATTAGCAAGATCATTGAATTACTTGCTCTTTCTGAAGAGCAGCAAGTAGGGGAACACACAAGACATGGAAATTTTTGACACTGATGTCAGAAGGCCTTTCCGGTTTCAGGAAATCAAGGCAATTACGTATAGACGATTTGGGATTAATTAAATTAGTACAAAAGTTCAGTATACGATTTTTGTACGATACGATCCCGCCCCAGGAACGGATTAAGATTGTATCGCGATTTACCACGTATAATAAACAGCTTCCTTATGTTGTCCAACATCTGGGCCACCGAAATGTGGCGAAATATTGGCTGTGGCCCATTAGTTGGACAGCTGTCCAATCAAATGGGCCGAGCTGAGTTAAGCTGATCCAGTAGTTGGACATGGTAGCTGTAACGTTAATATTCAATTTTTTCAACTAATAATTGAACAGACACTTCGAAATAGCTCAAGATTACATAGCAACCAAACATTAATACATTAAAATTTGACTGGTGAACAAAAAACCTTATGAATGCAACCCTGTTACTTACTTACCAAAACCACAGTGATGACCGGCTAACCTCACTATGTAACTTGCGAACACGTTGTAAACGGATAAAAAAAATGCAACTGGTTCCACTAGGGTTTTCAATATGGAGAAAAAATACTAGATTTTGACACAAAAGTGTGAAACAAGTTTCAAAACGACCATATACTTATTTGAAACCTGAAATGTACCCAACTGTCCAACTACTGGCTCCTGTCCAACCACAGGGCCCCTTACCCTACGTGCTTTACTTGAATTTCAAGGTTGCTTCAAATCGAATCACGGGGAAGGCTTGATCACATTGCTGCTAGTCGTTCCATCACATCTTTCTACTTATTACGTACCTAGCTTGCTTAGAATACGCTCGACCCTCAAGTAACATCCTCCTGTCGTTTGGCAAGAAAGTCATCCTCAACACACTCATAAATCAGAATGTTCATCGAACGGGATTCCGTTTGGCGTGTGCTCTCCTTGAATTTCGAGGTCGCTGCAAGTCGAATCACGGGAGTCTTGACCCCATTGCACCTGCCCTCCCGCGACTCCTCCGGGCGCCCATTTCCACGGCTACGCCCGCTCGCCCTGTGAACTTTTCCCGTTTAAACTCCGTCTGATCCGACTTGATCGAACCTATTGTGGTCTTCGGCCGATGCCGGGGAAAGGATTTTGCCGTTTTGCGTTGGTATCCTTTTCGAGGGTGGGGTTGAGTTTTGACCATGACACAGTGGAATCGAAGCTTACTACATCATAAATAAATTGGCCTACTATTCCCAAGAGCTGCCTTAGACTACGGATTCAGGGTGATCAAACTTGTTAACTCCTTTTCCCTCTAGACAAATCACATGTTAGGAATTAAAGATTCCTCATCAATAAAGTAAACAAAAAAATAGCCCCAAAATAAAACGCTTAATAAAAGTAAGGTATTACCACCACACCCTCAAAATATGGTTTGCTATTAGTAAGTACCTACATAAATTATTTACTTCAAATTGTCGATATTTATTTTGCTCTTGAGCCTACCAAAATTGTTTGCAAATACAACAACACACTCGAATTCACTGTTTTAAACTAAGTACTTCATTCAAGCTTCTTTAGTGAGTACCTTTCTTAAATTACGCGTACAATAGTCTCTAGGGAGACAAATTTGGTCCGTAGTTTTTTGGTTCATTATTCAATAATAAAAAATTGTAATCGCCCTTGAAAAAAAATTCTAACCCCTCTGAAAATTTCATGGTTTACGTTTCAAAGAGTGTAGAATCCAAATCTGCAATAAAAAAATTTTCCGTCCGTCCGCCGTACGCCGAACGCAGTACACGATTTCTCCCAAACGGCTGGAGAAAAAAATCTGAAATTTTCAGGAAAAATCCATATTGATCCGACAACGCCCCAATTCTTTAGCCAGCACTCTCACTTAATTTAAAGTGCCCTTTAAGGGTTGTCAAAGTGTTGTAAAATCCCTAAAAACCTCAAAAAAATCAAGGTGGCCTAAATTTGTACTCTTTTTGAAGAACACTCCACGAGGGATCGAATGAGCCCTCCCCAGGTCCGTAGGTCAAACCATTCTCGATCTATGGCCCGATTTATGGTGCCAACATTCGCGTTATTTTGGTTTATTATTGTTTTTGTGTTGATATCAGCAACCTAGTGACGTAGTGATGTAGTATTGTGGATACTGGAGTGAACCCCTAAAAGGCTTTGTAGCCGATACACGGGTTGAAGCATTCTGATAATTTTCAGGAAAAATCAGAAAATCTGAAATTTTCAGGAAAACGCTGCAAATTCTTTCACTGGGGTTTATTATTCAATTGGATTGCGTTCATGATTTGAATTTCTACTAAGCTTTGCAGTGTGCGTGTTTCACAGGTGATAGAGCGATTATTGAATTTCAGGAGGCACACAAATATGATCAACTGAACAATCCAAATAGGTATTTTGGTTGAGAACAGATTCACGTGCCCTATGCATATCTCCTGAAATTCAATAATCGCTCTATCACCTGTGAAACACGCACACTCCAAAGCTTAGTAGAAATTCAAATCATGAACGCAAGCCAATTGAATAATAAACCCCAGTGAAAGAATTTGCAGCGTTTTTTGGTAGAGTGGGTATCATAATGATCTTTTCATTTGATCAAGATGATGAGATTAAAGCATTTAAAGAAAAAAGCTTCTTTTTTTCGGTTTTTATTGAAAATAATGACTTCAAACCCAGGTAAAACTCCTTACTCTTCGCTCATTGTTAGGTTTCCAATACTAAGTAGCGTGAGAACCGACCATTCCTAATTTTTCTCCCCGATTACCAGGTCAACTTTGTATTAATCCTTTTATCAGTTACACCAACTCCTTACCCCAAGGTACGGTCTTTTCTAGCTACCTTGCCTTACCCTATACTCGCACGTAACAATACAACTTGGAAATTCAATGCCTTTTAGTCATAGCCGCTCCTTCCCCATTAATTCCTTAGAATTTAAAAGTCCAATGAACTAAAATCAAAATTATTCTTAGCTATTTCTTTACGTCCTTGTTGCTATGAATGAGGTAGCCACTCCGCTCACCATATTTTCCTCTATTTTCTGCAATGACCTGCGCATTGAGACCACAAGGTTTTGTTCAACTGCTTTATCGTCTCCGGGGTCTGAACGCTTCCTGCGATCCAGATTTTTGTCTCCTTCGCCAGCTGCGGTGAACCGCAAAGTGAGTTGCCGATATGGGAAGTAACCGACTGCTCTTCGCTCTGTGACTCTCTGCTTCAGATGACGTCACGACTGCATCGGTGGCCAAGCTCACCGGACATTTGTCACGTTACGTCTCGGATGTGAAGTTGGTTGGACGGATATCGCGGTTGACCGCAACTTTCTTGCAACGGCTGAAGTTACATGTGCGGATAAGAAGTTTCTTTATTAAATTTCTACCGGGTTTACCGCCTTTCGACAATGAGGGTCTGAATTAACAATCCTCTCCATTAGGAGCGCTTTGAACGCAGCTTACGCGGTACAATCTGTCTTCGCTGTCCACATTTGTTGGCCCCTAAAAATCAGATACTTTCCAATAAGTACTTCGTAAGTGCAATGTTATGCTCAATATAACTGAACAGGTTTCACTACTTGTTCATGATTAATTTCGAGTGGTCGAATTCCTACTCCCAGGTGATGATGTGGGTACGAGTGAAAACTCAATTCTCGGTTCACTGAGCAGTTTCCATGAGGCTAAGGGGCCCTAGGAAACACTTACGAGGACTAGGACTGGAGGACGGAGCAGCAGTTTGGCTACCGGAAGAATAAAATCACACACGCGCACACACACACACACACACACACACACACACACACACACACACACACAACGTACTTACATACCTACATACATATATATAGTTAGGAAAAAAAATGAAATCAGATTAGTTTGGCAAAATCAATTTGAATTTTTGGCATACTATCAAATTGAAGATTTTGGCAAATTAATTTGAACCTTTGGCACGAATCAATTCTAATATTTTTGGCATCTCAATTTAAACTTTCGGCGACTCAATTTCTACTTCTGGAGTACCACTTCGAGCTTTTGGCATATCAATTTATATTTTTCACAAATCCCAACTAACCCAACATTCCACCCCATATAATGATCAATAAATGTTTTTTCTCTCAATAAACGTTACAATATCATGTCACAAAAAAAAAAAAAAAAATTCGAGACCTACCTACTGGTTATTCATTAAGTTGATTATCGCAGAATTTGTGGACAGATTTGCAAACCCACGCCAACATGCTTCTGTTTCAGTTCCAGTGAACCCATCGTTTCGTTTCTTTCGCATTCTCAACCATATATAAATCGCTTCAAATTCAAGTGATCTTTGTTATTATCTCTCTTAAAACTCGTCTCCACACTAATCCCTCCTCCTGAGGGATAATCCCCCCACACCTCCTGAACAATGGAATAAAAGCTCCCTCACACCTGTCTCAGGTGGGTGTCTACAGAGCTGTGTCGTTCCTTCAAGGGATCAATTTTAAAACTTATTTACTGCAAAAAATGGCCCCTGAAGTTTTTTTTTTTCAAACGTTTGTATTCAGAGTTATTCAGGATTTAAGATTTTTTGTGAATCATCGACCTTATTTACATATTTCCCTCATTTTCAGCGTAATCTCAAATTTGAATTTAGTAAATTTTCAATACTTCAAGTTTTTCAAAGCCCATAATGTCCAAATAGTTCGGGATAATGTGCTATATAAGCCGATAAGCCTAAAACTGCTCCAAAATTACAGCTTTCCAACGCTAAATAATAATATACAATCAATTTTGATTTTACTCTGATGATTACAAGAGAAAATTGCGTTTGTGGCCAGAAAAACGTAGTTTCACACGGTAAAATCGACGTTATGGGGCGAAAAATAAGAAATGAAAAAATGAGTCGGCGACACTGTCAATTTTCTACATTGCGTGAATACTGAGAAGCATTTTTTGTTGCAAATTGGTTGTAGAATCGATCTCTTGACGGAGAGAGACCTGTTTTTTAGCCACTCTCTATTGACACATTAAGTAAAACTTTTGACAAATATATTTAAACTTTTGACAGATACATTTAAACCTTCGACCTAGATTTCAACTTTGGACAAATAGATTTCAACTATTGACAGATTTAATTAGAAATTTAACCTTTTGACAAATGTACTTCAACTTTGGACTAATAGATTTCATCTTCAAGCGTAACAAAGAAAGACATAAGATAATTAACCAAATCTCAAAATTAACGAGTTCTGAAAACGAATTTCATTGAAGCGGACGTCCAGCTGCTACGGATGGTAAAGTTGAAAACATATCCATGACGTAATTGCAACAGTCATTTTGAGTTAAGGAGGCCACACTTAGCAATATAACGTCCACCAGTTCATGTTCCCCTTCACCGCCCAAAATGTCTCTGGCTTTGTTCTTGATCTTCGAGAATGATTTCTCATATAGGTTTAACATTGGAGAATACGGTAGTAAGAAAGTAATTTTCATTCGAGATGAACGCAGAAGCTCTTGAACTTCAGTAGCCCTATGAATTTGAGCATTATCCATGATCAGCATTGTGTGAATAGCAAGAACGCAGCCCTGAAATTGCTAATATTTATAAATAGTTTAAATCTACTTTAGTCCAGTCATCTGGTGAAAAAATCTGCAACTTTGCAAAAATTCTGTAGCTTGCAAAAATTCGCAACTTTCCGCAAATTCGCTGGGTTGTTTCTACCCCCCCCCCCCCCAGGGGTGCTACACCTCATTTTGCGGACAAATTAACCTTGTGCTAACTTCAGGGGGGCCGAAAAACCGCGATTTTTTCGGACTTTTTTCAGTTTTTCCGCTATAACTCGAAAACTACGCATCCTAACGAGGAAATCACTCCATTATAAAACGAGGTAAACAAAATTTTCTACAAAATGATCTACTCACACCCGATTTTTGACCAAGCGATCATCGAGATATAAGGGCTCAAAGATTGGCAAATTTTCCCAAAATGGCAAAAATGGGCGGAAATCACTCTTTTCTGCCAAGTTTATTGTTATTAACGTAGGTACTTGATGATGATATTATCATTTATTTTCATATTCTGTGTTGTTATGCTACATCTCCCCCCTCCCCTTCATAGCCTAGCTTCGTCACCCCCCCTCCCCCCCCCCCCCTCATACCACAACCAGCAAAATCAGCTGAGTAGATCATTTTTAAAACTCTTTATTTTTAATAACCCTTCGAGTTTTTTAAGCGGAAAAACCGAAAAAATGAGGTTTCAGCACAAGGTTAATTTGTCCGCAAAATGAGGTGTAGCACCCCTGGTGGGGTAGAAACAACCCAGAGAATTTGCGGAAAGTTGGGAATTTTTGCAAGCCCAAACCACCAGATGACTGGACTACTTGTCCAAAGTTGAAGTCCATTAGTCAAAAGGTTCAATTTATCCTTCAAAAGATTCAATTTATCTATCAATAGTTTAAATCTATTTGTCGAAAGTTGAAATCTATTTGTCGGAGGTTTAAATTTATCTGTCATAACTTTAAATATATTTGTAAAACTTAATGTGTCAATACTATATAACCACTGTTTTCTCCAATGTTCATCTAGTTACTGTTCGGTTAATCATGATGGCTTTAATAGTTTGTGTCATATTTAGTTTTATAATTTGTCACTATCCTATTAATATTGTGGTGCCCGTGCTGGATGCAGCTTATGTTCATGAGGAAACGATTATGGCACCGTGAAGAGCCGTGGAACATTGTAGATAACGCGTATTTAATAGCTAATAACCACGAAAATCACTTAATTCTCAATTTTATCGCCTTTACCAAATTAGAAGCGTTGCATCATGTGGCATATCTGCTCCCGCGGGCTCCGTTTCCCCTCCGGCCCGTCAGTTTCCGGTCGATTTGCCTTCCGATCACCGTCTCCCGGGCAGCTTTCACGATGAGGCAGACACTTCCAGAGCCCCTCAGCCGTAGCGCCGAGTCCTCTGTCAGGGGTGATGCAATGTAGCCCAGATCCTCCGGTTACTCCTCGTCAATAGAACGTCTCATGTTGCGGGTCGTCGGGTCGCCCAAGATCCTTTAGCACGCCCTTCTGTCGAAACTCACGAAAGATCTTGTACCGCATGATGTATATTTAACCCTCACACCACAAGGTGGGGTGTCCAGGCACCCCACAGCGACCAATTTCTGAACGGATGGGGGTTACGGTAATGGATGGAGCCCAGGTCACCTGTAGCTTCCTCTTCTGTTGTCCTCTAACCGCTAATGGCCCCTCGTCTCTCGGAGAGATCAGTAACATATTCATTTCACTGCATTCCCCAAAAAAAACCCTTGCTGTAGTGCGCCAGTACCCCGCTTTGTTAGCAACGAAACTTTTTTTTTATATGAACATAATTAACTTTTTTAATGGAATTCTGGTATTACTTCTGTTAATTTGGTATAATAATCAAAATGTTTTGTAGATTTCATTCCTTCCTAAATTCCTACCTAAAGCCGAAAAATACAAGCGTTTCAAGGTTTGTTACCGAAAGAAGGATAAGAATACGACCAGCTATTGCGATTGTACGAGAAGTTTGTGAAGTTTTTGCAAAAATTGTTTTGAAAGTCAAAGTGTGCCAAAGTTTTCTTTTGTCAAATTTGAATTAGTTCTCTTTTGTCAAAGTTCGAAGTTAGCTTGAGCACCATTGGAATTTCTGATTTTTTCTCTACTCAGTCCACAATGTTTCATTTTTGTGATATTTACCGAAGTATAAAGCATAAAGATGAAGGGTATAAGCAAATAATGAACCTATTTTAGAAGGTATATTTTTCGTTAAAAATTTCGTTCACTACATTGTTACCTTATTTCTGAAAAAAAATTCCACAATGTTTCATTTTTGTGATAAATACCGGTATACTTTTCGTTAAACATAAAGCCACCACTGAAAAAAAATCCAGGGAAATGTTGAAATTGATTGAAATTTTGGTGCGAGAAGTATATACGACGAGCATTGCCTGCATGTCACCCAATGAAGAAGAATAGAATATCAGCGATAATTAGGCTTTAATCAATTTAAATCTGCTGTTAAATGTCTGGGGTGTCGGACAACCCCACCTTGTGGTACACGGGATTCTAATTTACTTTGTAGTGTGAGGGTTAAAAACACCACAAAATTATTACTCTTACTTTTTTTCTGCAATAGAATAAACCTTCTAATCTTCACTCTGCTTGCCATAAAAAGAGCTTCATTTAAATTTGAAGGCAAATCGAGTAGGAACGAAATTAGCTACAAGGCATTTCAGCTGATCAGTGTCTCACCATACCTTCCGATTGGCTTTTAGATGTCTCAAAGACAGTTGAATGATAACTTTACCTCAATATTAGTTCGTAAATACCAATTTTTATGGGACCCAATGTTAGAAGAAACAAAAGCTTAAATCAAAATACCAACAATGGTGAAACATACAGCATATCAGAGTTGGGGCTAGTTAACTAAAAATTAGTTTAACTAAAGCGGAAACTAAGAACTAATTTAGTTGAACTAAACAGAACTAATTTAGTTTTAGTTCGTATCCATAAACTAATTTTAGAAATAAATTAGTTCACAGTTGAGAAGGAGAAACTATAATTTCAGGATATATGCATAGAGCACTTAAATCAGTTCTCAACCAAAATACCTATTTGGATTGATCTGTTGATCGTATTTGTGTGCCTCTTGAAATTCAATAATCGCTCTATCACCTGTGAAACGCGCGCACTCCAAAGCTTAGAAGAAATTCAAATCATGAATGCAAGCCAAATTAATGAAATTGAATAATAAACCCCAGTGAAAGAATTAGCAGCGTTTTTAATAGATTTGATCCACTGGGTATTTCCCTGCAAACCGTCCTGTAGACGGGTCTGGAACCTGAATTTTTGAATACTTCGGATTCCATAAGTGAACGAAGATAGCTTCTAGGAGACAGGAAAGAATTGCTCCATTTATCGTTGTGAAAGTAACCTAGAGCGAGTAGCTCATGTTCAAAATTGTATCATCCACATGTATGCTTTGTATCAATTTCATTTACTGCCTGAATAAATTATCCATCGATTGAGTAAACGATCAATCACCAGCACGTCAAAACTTATCGGTTAAATTCAGTGAGCTCGGGGTTTTTTTCCGAGCTTACTCGTTACAAAATTGCAGGATTGGGGATTTTTCCCATTTTGGTAAATTTGGGGATTTTCCCCCCACATTCAGGTCGAACGTACCCCTTCTCGTTCATTTTTAGTGTCGGATTGGGAGACTGTTTGGGACCTTGATTAGCTGATTGAGCAGTGAGGTCTCATCCAAAACCGCAAACCACGTAATGCACGATCATTTCATCACTTTAGCCTTGAAGATTTGGCCAAGAAGCCGGCAGAGAAGAAGTTTCATTTTTTAACGGGAAACATTGAATCTCAAGAACAGTTTTTTTAATTTCTGATTTCCACATATCCAAATACCTTGGATAGATCCGTACGCAAAATCCACGTTTCAAGCGTATCCACGGGTGCAGTTCGGAGGTGACTCTAACCTTAATGGTGGGCTAACTACAAGTGCACTTCTGAACGTAAAGTCAATTCGTGTAACTGTGAACGAGTGACCTTGGGAACATCACGTCAGCTGACATCCCAAATAAGGAATCCAGTCCACGGTGAAAGAACATTCATCATTGAACAGGTGCCATCTTTTTCCACTTCACGGTTGCTCTATTCGATCTTTCGTTCTATTGAAATATTTGCCGGTTGCTCAAACTGCGTAGGACCCCGTGTTTGAAGTCGGCTGAAACTTATTTGTGCCGGTCACGACCTTACATAAGGGTTGACGCCTACTTCCACCTGATTTCTTGCTGCATCACGATATAGGCTGTTTCGAGGGATTCGGCCTTTTTCTGTCGGATGCCGCCACAATAGATGGCGTTTTGATGAAACGGACCGGATAGAGTCCCCGGGGAGTTTGCTAATATTTTCTCTGGTGAAAATTTCGTCAGTTCGATTTGGAAGAAAATTGCATCACCCCCCCTTCGGTTCTCAATAGTCACGGGAATGAATCATTAGGCTTGGTGTCTGGACAATCCACCAGCTCAAAGGCTTATAAAATCGATCCTAGAGCGTGAAAATGTCGAGAAGATATAAATTCTTGATCGCTTCTTTTCACAGCAATCGTACCTACTTATGGGTGATTCCTATTTTACGGGACAATTAATACTAAATTTTCTGTTCAACTTTTTCCAAAAATTATGTTTGTAAATTTTATGTGGTAACTAGGCCTACTCATGGCTGTCATAAAGTTCGGCTACTCTTCATTTTACATGCCGGTAATTGATCGAAATGTACCTCCAATCTCATTGTCATGGTCTGTCCGTGAGTCAGAATTTGAACTTAATCCGAAATTTTATCCGCTCAAAGTACGTTTTACCGGAAATATTTCAACTAGTATTTTTTTTAGAATTAGTTACTGGATGTTAGTGCGCTTACAAGTGGGACTAACTTTTAGATAGTCTGTACGAATCAAGTGCTCAAAGTTTGTCCCAAACCTTCTGTCTCATTGTCATGGGTTTGAAGGAAATCGTCGTAGCTCTCTCAAATGAGGGCATTTTTTTTCGGCAATTCTAAGTTTTTTCAGCGTTAGTAACCCTGCCCTTTGGGGAAACACCATGCTTCCGCCATTTCTATACAGTTGGGGCTCAAAAATGAAGTTAGCCGTTTCTAAAACAGGTATATATACGTTTCATACTTCTCATTCAATATGTAAAAACTCTATTTAACGCAAATTTCAATTTCTATAAGTATTCATTAGCCTCCTAATTGCAGAAGGTTAATGTTGATTTCTCATAGTCGTGGCGGTTTTAAACTTCATTGTTGTGGCTACCACAAAAGCCGTCATGGCTGTTTCAAACAACTTTTCTTTCAAGTTTGGTATTTGATGCTAAATGAATACCAATAATAAAATGTGATAAGTACTTGTTGTAGCACAAGGTCAAGAAAAACAGAAATCAGATGCCCGCCCTCCTACACTTTTGTGAACCGTGATATTGGGTGGTAGTAACTAACTGAATAAATCATCTTTCTTCAACTAGGAATTGAAATGTTCATTCAACATTACCTACACGTCGTTTACATAATTCTATCGTTATTTGGTTGACAAAGCTCATTGTCATGGAATACGTATCATGGACGTGTCCTATAAAAGTTTAAAACCTGCATATATTCAATATGCAGTTTCTGACAGACGCACTGTTTCTCCAATGGTCGGTCAGTTTTGGTGTATTCGAAAATTAACGTTCGAGCATTCACCTAGTTTACATTTAATAATTTACGATCTCCTGGAAAGCCTTCGAACACACACTTTCACTGTTTCTAATTGGTCTAAAGGTCCAAAGGTGTACACAAAAACCTGAGGGCATCATAACAATAGCATTGCATAACGTACTAACCCTTCGTCCCCGATCTATCTTTCTTTCAAGGTTCGTGCGATAAGGAGCACAATAGGGTCGCGTGATTAGGGCCGTAGGCATTGGGACCTTTTTTTAATCGATCGATGCAATCCAGTAGGTCGAAAGCTCATCTAGTTTGTTGCTGTAATTTCCTAACTTGAGGTAAACAATGAAGTGATCTTGGGAGTTCTCTTAAAAACTATTGCCGCGATAGGTGGGTAGTGTCCCCACGTGATTATAAGATGAACGTGTAGAACTAGTGTAATAGCAAAGTAAGCGCTGACATAGTTGTGTGGTAAGATAATAATACAATGGTAAGATTATTTAATTGGGCCGATTATTTTTTCCCTCTATGTGAATGAACTTGCATCACAAAAATATTCCGGGAAAATTTACATGTTTGCTGATGATGTTGCCCTAGTAAAATCCGGGCAAACATGGCAGGAGGTCCATCAAAATGCCGAGAAAGATCTGAGGGCGATAGGACAATGGATAAGAAAGCTTACAATCAATACTACGAAATCGGTTTTCATGGACAAGAAAAACAGACCCTCAATCAACATCGAGTGACCCTTTGACATTACATAGCTGCAATGACGTACCGTGTGACTGTTCAAAAATCAAAAAAGTGAATAGCTTAATTTATTTAGGAGTGACTTTCGATTCTCAAATGAAATGGACTCACCAGATTCAAAATCTGTGTCAAAAGCTAAGGAAATGTGCCTATACCCTTATCTGTTAACTTTCCACTAATTGTAAACGTTAAATATGCTAAAACTAATCCGTAAACACAAAAATATATTTTTTGCTGATAAGAGACGGCGGCAATCAAAATCTTACAGAATCAAGTTGCCGAGAGTAAAAAATACATTTGCTCAAATGACGACAAAATACAGAGGCATACAAATAGTTAATACAGATTTTGAAAAAATTAGAAATCTAATGAAGATAAACAGTCAGCATCTATTCAAAAAAGAAACCCATGAAATAATAAGAGATAACCCGTATGAGTACTTTATGAACTAAAATTAATGAATAAATAAAATTAGCAGCTATATAAATGTTGTGTATAGTAAGTACATCATTTTATAGAAGTGAAATCTAAACTTCAACAATTAATGTGGTGTAAATATAGTGTTATAGGAACGTACCTTATAAAAATTAGATGTAAGAACCAACTCCGGGCTGGGCCACAGTGTTACACTATCCAGCTCGGTCATCTGTTATTATTCAAATGAAGAATGTAACGTGTAAAATGATGTAACCAAACTATCTATCTATAACAGTTGTAGAAATGCATAGGTATATCATTGTCCTAGATAGAAAATAGGACAATGATAAATATCCATCTGCGTGTTGGAGGCACATTCAGCGTCTCCTTCGAACGCAATCGACTGGGCGGCGCAATCCATTTTGATTTCGGCTCATTTCGGCGCAAGACATATAGATTCGATCAATTAAGGCCTCTCGAGTGGCAACCCTTTAGGAGTTCTCCACACATAGAAGTCCAACGGGGTTAAATCCGGACTTCTTGCAGGCCACCTCACCGGTCCATTTGCCACCACATTTGCTGCCTCAAATAGATATAAATATCATCTCTTAAGTCATTCCTTTAAAGGAAATCCATAAATTCTTGGGAATTGAGGCGATTAGGGAGGAAGACTGGTCCAAGCATTAGTCCTCTTGTTAGGCCTGACCAATAGGAGCAATGATAATAATTCGTATTTTGACCAGCTTACACCGTGAAAACACCTCGAACAAATTATTTCACAAAGGTTTATTATTTCGCCCCCCCCCCCCCCCCCCCCCCGGCATGAGCTTTTAGGGATTAAGATATTTCTATACCTCTTCGACCCCAGTTGATTTAGATGGCAATTTTCACTTCGTCCTTCGCTCATGTTGAGATGAGCTAGATCGCTTGATGTCAATCGTTTCATTATTTTTTTTTTTTAGAACTGTGTTGGTCTTGCGCCGTTTCGTCGAATTTCGAGGGGTGTTACGTTAAATCGGAGCAATAAATAATTTAATAATGAGCAACCAATGGTCCGTACCCGCTCTCCACAATCCAACGACTTTCTATGTGTATGGTAAGTACCAGGGAAGGCCGATAGTCGATAGGACTATCGATATATCGATAATTTCACACTATCAATAGGTCTATCTATAGTCGGCTGTCTATCGATGTTTGGGAATACAACAGATCTACGGTTCCTCCTATTCACAATTCATTGAATGGGAACAACAGTGGATAGGTCTAGAAAATTTCAGGGGGGTGTCAGAAACCTGGGTGTTAATTAAGATTTAACAAAAGGTATAAGAAGGTAGAGAACTCGAGCGTAGGAAAAAAGATAATGGCTTATTAACCAATAAATACGGTATTTGCTACTACGTGTGTCTCATTGCCTTTTTTTAAACCTCTCAAGTTTCCTTACAAATTATCACATATCTATTCCATTTCAAACTAATTAAAAATTAAAAACTTTTAAATTTCTCCGTATTAAAAAATGACATTTCTCCATGTTTCACTTTTTCCTACTTGAAAATATTTATGATTTATTGAACTCGTGTAGACCTTAAGAGCCTACTCAATATTTGATTAAAGTAAATTATTATCTATTTGATTCTAAACAATAATTATAATTATTGTTAATTGTTTTATAATTATTATTATTGAGCTGAGTTAATGTAGGTATAGGTATAGAACGTGCAAATAGATGCACATTGGAAGAGACTGATCTATTTGCCGACAATGGGGATGGGGTCCAGGCATTCCTTTTAATATTCCGTACTATCGATTCTATCGATATTATCGATAGTTAGTCACCGATATTATCGAATTATCGATAGTGTCTCACTATCAACTATCGGCCTTCCCTAGTAAGTACGTAGGAACCGGCTAACCGCTGTAATCGTTGCTCATTTTATCGAAATCCGTCAACCACCCTCCTATTTTTCCCTAACTAAAAAAATGTTAGTCATTCGCCACGTCAATAGTTATTGATAAACCAATTAAGATAAAATTAATAGCGCACCATTCCGAAACCAATATCCAACTTAAATTAGTGCGGGTTGGTTGGTGAAGTAGATCATTGTCTCTGCGTGCAGCCCACCCTCCTACTCATGTGTGGGACACCCAATATATAGATCAGATGTATGGCGTAGGAATAATTCCAATTCAAGTTATTCCTATTAGTAATTATTACTAATGAGGAGAGTTGGTCTAAAACTCAAAATATGTGTCACTTGCCTTACACACGGAATTGAAATTGAACAGCAAACACAAAAGCTAAGCTGAAATTTTAATTTTGGGAGACAGTTTTTGTTTTTCTGGCTTCTTGCACGGATACAAAGCACATTGTGATTAAGCAAATTTGAAAACACGAAAACTGTACTGAATGAAAGTGTAGATTGTCCGTTGGATTCAGGATGTCAATTACTAACGATACTCCGGATAAATACCTACCAACTGCGTCGAGAATACTTCTATCAACCGCACTTAGCAGGCCATGAACCGTTCTTCACATGCAGACTGCACCGAATCAATCAATCCAGTTAATAACGTCAGTGACAGTTGCGTGATTGTCAAATTAATTGAGTTACCGCTCTGAAAGACCGGGATACGTGCTCCGAGCAACGGGTCGCCTTCAAGATGCCTCCCTGTCACGCCCTTTTTCCATACAGAAGACGACCTTCGGCGTCGCTAGCGTTACGACATCTTTCGGTCGTTCGAATGCGCTGTAAAAACAGTCTCAGGTCCGAGAAGTGTCACAACCCTCCTGAGCACCGCACGGTTCCCAGGCCATCTGAACGTAATAAAACTTCTGTATTTAGCGGTAGGCGCCCAATTCGGCTGTTGACGTTGCTGGCCGTCGAAGCTCCGGATCGTTGTTCCAAATACGCGGTGAATGTTTGTGCTCCCATCTACCGATCGCCTTGAAGAGTAAAAGTCTTGGAAAGAACAACAAATCGTAAAAGAATGGAATGGAAACAGAAAAGACACTCTATAAGGAACCAAAAAGATGTAGAGATAGTTATGGGCAAAAACACAGAGGTTTATTATTTTGCATTAGTTAGTTGCTGTGTGGCGAGCCGTTGCTCCTAGTTTGAACAGGCGCTTTTCAACCTTCAAATCACCTGAGAATTCCACAGGAATTGTTGCAGTGGCTCCTCCGTTGACGTGCGAGTATCTTATTCGAATGGATGTCATTTGGGCCGGTAGGATAAACATTTTATATGGCTTCAAAGGATGGAGAATTGAATACTTGAATTCACTGCCTTGTCACCAGCTCATATTGGTAATTATTCAGGGGTGCCCACAGGGGGGGGGGGGGGTCTTGACGCAAACTGCGTCATTGAAATTCTTGGGGGGTTCCAAAAAAAATTTGGTGGGTGGGGAGGGTAAAATTGATTAAAACAGTGTTTAATATGACGATATTCCAAAATAATACAGATTACTAGATAGAACGTAAATAATAATGAACCTAGTAATTCATTTAAATATGGTTTGTTTTGGTTCATTATTCAATAATAAACCATTGTAATCGCTCTGGAAAAAAAATTTTAACCCCCGAATCTCCAATAAAAATTTTTCCGTCCGTCCGCCGTACGCACGATTTCTCCCAAACGTGTGGAGCAAAAGATCTGAAATTTTCATGAAAAATCCATCTTGGTCCGACGACGCCCCAATTCTTGAGCCAGCTCTCTCACTCAATTTAAAGTGCCCTTTAAGAGCTGTCAAAGTTTTGTAAAATCCCTAAAAACCTCAAAACAAGTCAAGGCGGCCTAAATGTGTACTTATTTTTAAGAACATACCTCTAGGAATCGAATGACCCCTCCCCAGGTCCGTAGGTCAAACCATTCCCGATGTATGGCCCGATTTATGGTGCCAACATTTGCGTTTTTTGGTTTATTATTGTTTGTTTGTAACCTAGTGATGTCCGGCCGATAGCGTCGAGTTGCAGTGAATGTGGATACTGGAGTGATGGTTTGTTTTTCTATCTGAAAATGTATTAATGACAGTGATAGTGGTAGAATATTGTCCGCAATTTTGGCGCCGGCACGCGGCATGGTTTTCAATACCTACATAAATCTTCTTTTAGTTGTAGATAAAATCTGGGGTGTTTTTGGACAGGGGGTACCAACTTACATGGGGGGCTGCGTCATGACGCTTATGGGGATGGGCACAACTGAATTATTTGTTTGATTATGAGCATAAACTGTCATTTGGTGTATTTGTGATATTCAGAATGGTAATGTAAGATAGAACGTGTTTCAAAAAATATATATAGCTTTTCCGCGTCAAATTAAAGGTTCTCCGAGACAAATTAAAGATTTTCCAATTCAAAACATAGGTTTTCCATTCCAAGATCAAGGTTTTTCATTTCAAAGTAACGATTTTCCATCTCAAAATAAAGGCGTTTTATTTTAAAAAGTCTCGTTTCACACAGCTTATATTTACAAATTAAGTGTATTTACTGATGTGTACCTACATTCCTAATTTAACAATTTGAGCATGTTGAACATTTTTCAATTGATTTTTTTTTATTCTTTACCAAAATTTCAAAATAAAGATCCTTGATCCTTGATTCCAGCAGCGAATTGATGAACTCGGACTTCATGTGAAATATAGATTTTCCGCGTCAAATTATATCTTCCTCCTTACTCACCTCAACTAAATCCTGCGGAAAAGGTGTTTTCCGAAGTAAAGATTCATGCGAGAAATTTGCTCAGCGAGCCAAGCGAAATTCATGACTTAGTTTCGGTGATTGCTCGTGTAGCCACTGTTACCCCTGGAAAAAAATTGAAAAATGTTCAAATTGTTCAATTATGTAGGTACAATACTTATACGTAAATATATATACTTAATTTGTAAATATAAGCTGTTTGAGATGCGAAACCTATGAAATAAAAAGCCTTTATTTTGAAACGGAAAATCGTTATTTTGAAATGGAAAACCTTTATCTTGGAATGGAAAACGTATATTTTGAAATGGAAAATCTTTATTTGTCTCGGAAAACCTTTAATATGTTTCGAAAAACCTTCAACTTGTTTCGAAAAACCTTTAATTTGACGCGGAAAAGCTATATATTGTTTATGTGACCTTGAAAATTTTGATGTTTGAATGCTTCTTTCCGCTCATTTGTTCGAAATCATGTTATTAATTCATAGAAACTCATTACAACTCTGTACAAGAGGTTTACAAGTAGATACTCCAGGGTTTTGTCCCGCTAAATGTTTGACCTTGCGCTATGCAACCTTCACATCAACTATGAAATTCCAGACGAATAATTCGTTTGGAATTTCATAGTTGATGCAGTCGCTCCCCCGCAGCTATTGCTACGGTCGTTGATGCAGTTATCGCTACAGTCGTTTCCCCGCCCTCGTGCGAGTATCTTCTTCGAATGGATGTCGTCTGGACAAGAACATTTTATGTGGCTTCAAAGGATATAAAAGTGTTAGAAAACCACGTGTATTGTCACACAAAACTAGACATGTATCCACAAACGGAATGAACTTTTCCTATAACACATGACGCTTGAAACTATGACACTAGTTTATCTTATCAACAGTCATCATCAACAGGTCAACAATCAACATCAACAAAAATTGCCATATCATATTGCTAACTATTTATTTGATTATACATATAAAACTGTCATTTTGTGTATTTGTAGTGTTCAGAAAGGTACTGTAGGGTAGAAAGTTCTTCGAAAAACATATACATTCAGTAAAAATGTCTTCGTACACCCACTTTGCTTTTCACGAATATTGTAGCGGCTTCTCACAAACCTTGAAAAATGGGATACTAATTGTATGAATGTATTCACAGACATGTTAAATAATGAATTTCAAGTCAACCAACTTTTCAACTGAGCAAACCAAGCAAAATTGACAACAGACAATCATTTTTTATCAGGGCAAAAAAGTGTTTTTTTTTATTTCAGGGCAGTAACAAAATAACAAATGTGTTCGCCCAGCTCAGACAAAAACAGCAATTTGAATTTAGCTCGAAAAAAATGGAGTAATAGCCCTCCTTTTTGCTTGACAACTTCCAAGAAACGGAATTTAATCGAATCGAAGACCTTTTCAACCAAGCTGGAAGGTATCTGAGAGTACTAGTTCAGAACGACTTACTGTACCGTAACAATAACAATAAACTACGCATACAATAATAACAAATCATGGAAAACGTTAAGGAATCGCCAGCTTGTTAGCGTCTATAACATTTGTAACAGGCACACACGGAGAGACATACAGCTATAGTTGTTTCTTCACTTCCTTGGTCTAAGATTGGTCTAGAATGGATTCGTGTTCATCTACTTTTTTTATTTCTATTTTAATTTCTTATTATTATTTATTTTTTTATGTTTGGGTTGTGACCATCCCTCTAGGATCAATTCTAATAGTCGTCCCCGTACTGGGAGACCTGCGTGATCGTCTCCGGAAAAATGCTGATACCACAATTTTCATGATTCTGGACCTCTGATAGTTGTTTTCGCGGGTGGGAAGAGTCTTGATTGATCCTCTACCGATTCAGATGAACTCCAGTTTGCTTACGGAGATTCATGTATTCTTGTGTAAACTCCGAATTAGCTTCCCTGGATAAATTAATAAAAGTACACAGTTTTGGGGTGTACGGCGACATTTTTTACTGAGTGTATATTGTTTACGTGACCTTGAAATGTGGATGTTTGAACGCTTTTTCCGCTCATTTGTTTTTGAAATCATGTTAATAACTCATAAAAACTCAAGACGGCTCTGTACAAGAGGTTTACAAGTACGTCATTTGTACCGCTGAATTCCGAATTTGTTTCGCCCGCGGACGTTAATTGTAACCTCGTGCTCTTCAGTTCGGGAGGCGAGATGAGGCGGGGAAGGCGCGACCGCGAGATGGGCGCTCATTAGCTCGCCCCGAATTTCGACACCGGAGCCCTTGAGACCCCGCGACCTCGGCCCTCAGACGGAAAAAGGGCGTCTCCCCTTCATACAACCCTCCTCTCACCATTCCGATGTAAACGTATACACGTATACTTTGTATAGTGAACTTCTCTAACCCTCAACCTCGACTTTCACGGGTACCCACCCGCGAGTCCTCATCTTCTGAAGGGAGGGGGTCCTGTGGGCTCCCCCCTACACCCCTAAACTCCCCCTGGGAAGGGCCGCTCCAAAGGGGAGGCCGGTGGTGTCCAGAGAAAGCAGCGTCAGTCTACCCCCTGAACCCTCGAGCAGAACAACTGAGTGAGTGTGTGTGCCTGGATCCTTCTCAGCAGACAGACAGACATGAACAGGTATGTCTTTTCAAACATATTATCATCCACATAACACAAGATGCATTCTACATTACAACTATACAAGTTTATGCACATATAAAGATTAAAAATGTATACTACTTGCAGTTTTTGATCTCAATAATAATTATTATTGTGGAAAATTACCCAGAGATCAGGAGTTAATAATTCATGAAATCAAGGAATAATTTTTTTAATTTTTATAAGCCTTGCATTCATTTTTTCAAGAAACATACAATTTTCATCTTTTACACTCAACTAAATTAAATCTCATTGTAAATTGTATACAGTAACTCATCACACCTGAGAACTTGTCAAAATGTTACACCCTCTTAAAGACAAATACTAAATTTATAACAGAGAAACTGGGCTTAATAATATCAAGACCTCTGGGGAGTAGTTATATTTATTTATTTTTTTAAATATTATGGGCAAGCCCGAAACACCAAGAGGTATGAGTGCAAAGTACAAAATAATAGAGTGAACTGCCACATAGGTGGTAATAGAAAAAAATGCAATTGAAACTATTTACAGGGCTCGGGGAGAAGATATTGTGACAAGATGCAACTTTTACAAACTACTAAGAAGGTATTAGCGAATAGAATCAAAAGAAAAAATTGTATATATGAGGATTAGTTGATGAGGATGTTAGTTTCTCTGGGTAATTTGCTCAGCGGGCGGTTGTACAACGAATTTGTGGATGAAAAGGAGCGGTGAAGACGATTTGTGTACGTGAGCACGATTTGTGTACAAGATTCACCTTGCTCAGGAGTTAAGGGGAGTCGACCTATCTATGCATTAGTCTCCAGAAGAAAGACATAGGAAAGGATATGTATATCCGAGAGGCGTCTACAATGACCAGGGCCCGGCATCCCACATCCACGACCAAGCAAATCATAATTCGCTGAGTCCGGGGGGATATGAAGATGATAGCCCACATATCTCAAAAACCTGCGGTGTACCCTTTCAATCTGATCATGTGGCAACCATAGTAGCGACTCCAAACAACAGATGCATATTCTATTACCGGAAGGACCAGAGCTTTAAGAATTGACGACCGACTTTAGGGTAGTTTTAAAAATTGATGACAAGATGTGAGTACAATGTCGGTAGGTATACAAAAATCTAAACCGTACTGACTGGGGATTATTTCAAATGTCTGGCAGCAATGGTTATGGACAAGGAGACATACCTCCAACTTAATCACTGATCCTTGTAAAAATATGAAGTGTTTTGTAATTAAAAAACAAACAAAAATATATGTATAGGCAGTTTGAAAAACTACTGCAGTACTATTTAAACATCCTATGTACAATAAAAAATCATCTGGTACTTCGAATTTTGCGAGAATAGCCAGAGGAACGCACTAGTTCTTTTAGTCCGTCGAAATACATTAACGGTGACTTGGTAACACTGTTGGAACTGTGCTAAATAGCCACTTTGTTTAGTTCTCTACGTTTGTAATGTTCACTGCTTCAGGTAAACATGTTTAATACACTACTGCCGATGATCCAGAAACGTATGATCTTCGACAGTAAAGGTATACTGATTTTAGGAGAGCGAAAAATTTAAATTCTATTTACACAAAAGCTTATTTTTGGACTTGGTGCCTTTTTCGATCAAGCAGACGATTTATCCAACCAATTTTCATATATAATAGTACTGCACTGCACCACCTCTGCAAATAAATATATTGAATAGAATAAATTCAAAACAAGTTTGCCACCAGTTAAATTCAAAACAACATCCATGCTTACAACACAAAATTTCAACGTTTTCACGTAATTTCTAAATTTTCTTAGCTAATTTTTCTGAAATTGACACCCATGCACATTTTTCCCGATAACAATTTTTCAAGTTCAACTGTATGGTAAATAAACGTTTTATAAATAAAAAGTATTGTGCTTTACATTTAGTTAAGGGTACACTAGCTATTCTCGTTGCTATCAATTTTTGTAGTTTTCCTATAATAGCGATATAAATGTATATGATTCACATTGGTGTTCTATATTCATAGTACTTGCGACAACTGGTTGACTGTTCTACTGAACTACATAATTTTTGGTGATTAAATAGTAAACATTTCACTGATTTAAAGATAAAAGAATTTGTTGATGTTTCGAAAAAATGTTTGTTAACAATTAGAAGAATAGGGACTTTCGAGTATTGGAATCGGGCTTACATCTCATTGTCGTGATAATTGTCACCATGATGGAGTTACTCAATCATTGATGTTGAGGGGTATGATTTGATCCCAGTAGCAAAAGGTGTTGTAAAAGTCGATCGTTTGAAGACTGTGTCAACTTTTTAAAACAATAACACCGAAACATTCATAAAAGTGGTAAAAGGGTCCGTGTGATAATGTGTGAAGCTTTTTTGATCGTGGTTGTAATTGATTTATTGATGCTCCGTGATTATTTTTTCGCAAGTTCAGTTGTGACGCTTTTCCAACATAGAAGCTTGTTGATTGATCTTCCGTGCACTTTTTACAAATCAATTGGTATATGCACATTCGTGGTTGACAATCAGTGGGGCCCTGGAATCTGTAGGAATGAGTGATATTTGGGGAAGTGAAATTTATGTCATCTTTGGCAATTCCGCACAGCTTGCATCTTGGAACGGTGGCGCGGATGTAGGCCCCGACTGATGTTGAGGCTGAACAGATGGATGCCGGTAAGACAGCGCCCCCCTTAAAATTTGTCCCTGTCTGTATGTCAGTCGTGGTGCTTCTTTCAGTACATCTCGTGTCAGCACACTTAAGTCTAGGATTTTCCGAAGGTCCCTTAGCATTCCATCAATTGTTTGGATACCAAAGAAGAATGTCGTCACTAGAGGAACTCGATCAGTAGTTGGCAATGATGTTTCTTGATAATTTACATGAGCTGGAATCATTCTCCTCTCAATTAACCGTCGTGGATATCCCCTTTCTCTTAATTTATCTCCAACACCGGGCAAGTTGTTTCCCAGTTTTTCCCGGTCAGTACATATTCGATGGCCTCAGGCAGATGATGATCAAGGTACTAACGAGATATACAGGGTGTCCCGCTCCTGGTGAAAAAAAATTGGGTGAAACTAGACCAAAAATGGAACAAAGCGCAGCCAACCGTACTTTTCTATCTGAACCTGTTCTCTAGATGTAATTTTTATTGTAATTACAATATAAAGGTTAGCCAGTCCCTAACAGCCGAAGAATAGTGAGATGAGGCTCCATCTTGCTGGAAAATTAAAGTCCCTTGAACGTGAACTAGTCTGAATTATTTAAACTTTACTAGTCTGCATACTAGAAATGTTTTTCGATCATTTTTTTAGTAAAGTAGTAGGTATGTATTACTTGATTTTTGCATCCTACGTATTTTGCGGATTTAATCATTTTCCTAATTCATACCGCAAACTGTTTCCTTTATTCCTGGGATTTCAATTGCTGTTTAAAAAGCGCCTAACGTTTTTTCGCCTTCAAACTGGAATTTTTCCATGAGATCGACGCGAAAAGTTGCCCATACCATTAGAAAGCTGATTAAATTTTTAAGTTTTCCTGAGGTTTGACAAATTCCAGCACGTTTTTTGGAAGTGCAGTAAAAATAAAAATAATTCAGACACTAGCAATTTTTTTTAAATTTTTAGTGTTTGAACTGCAATTGCGGTCCTTGGGGGTTCGTTTATGATTATGAATGTGTATTGGTTGTAAAAGAAATTTCACGCTGAATCCGAAAATATGACTCTATTTGATTAGAAATCGGTGGCAAAACGGCCAAATCACGGACTGTTCTTATCTAGGTCCTGTGTTAAATGACTCGGAAGTTTACCCCGCGGTAAAGCCGCTCCCTCCTCCAGGAAATTTCCGAAAGTTAAATATACAATTTTCGAAACGTTGAAGTTGCCAAACCCTATGGAAAACTCGTTAATGAAGTATTGTTCTACTACCGGTGGATTTACGCTGAGAGTTGCGCGTGATGCGTTCATGGAGGCTTACACGGAACAAATCACGAACGTTCACACGATCAGTTTGGCAAGCGGAGCGAATCGCCGAGGGTCCCTCCTGTTGGGTTTTGTGTGGGCAAATAGCCTTAGCGAATATTTCGGTGCACAAGCCGTTCAACGTGGCCAAGTGATTCGGAAATTAGCTGTCAGACGTCCCGTCATCGTGATCGTGGACATCCAGGCGGGGCCCCTCTGGAACCGGCGGTTTTTTCGCCTTTCCATGGCGCTTTGTTTCCGCGGACTTCATCACAAGTGAATGACCCATTATCCAACATATCACCATCAACGGGCGTTTTCAATGTTCGCTCAAAATTGCAGCGGAACCATTATTACCCAAATGAGATACGATGTTGCATTCGAAACCATTTCAGAAATTTCATAGTGGAACGGATGGAAGAGAGCCATAAGAATCTGTTACGGCCCAAAAATATTGGTACCTCTAACTAGATTTGAACTCGTGTCCTTACTATTAGTTAATTTCCTAAAGTTGCAACTCTCTAACGGATTTAGCTATGAGCGTTAATCAAACCACAATGACTATGTGCTGTATTACTTGAACATAACAAATCTATCAAGATCTACAGGGTATTACACAAATGTTGGAGGTTAGCGGGTAACTAGGTATTTCTTGTGCAACCTCTACCTCTACTTTCCAACTATAGGTTCTTAGAGGTCTGATTAACTACTACCAACCTTGAAAAAATTTCGTGTTCATCCAAAATGTTTGCAAAAAATTTCCTAAATCTACCAAAATCTGAATTTCAACTTGTTTTTATGCATTTCAGAGCTTGTTGATGAATTTTGGTAGTGTGTAATTCTGTGACCCCCAAATTTTACCAACTTTTAGTCCTGTTTTGTTGAAACGGAACTGTTAATACTTATTGGTTCTTCAGGAGTGCAAGTAGGTGACTTATTCAACTGTAGTTGAATAGTAGTTGATGCAACACCTATGGTCCTTACCTTTTTCCGCCTAGGAAGAACTGTTCACATTAGTTCATGGTGCCAAAAGCTCCTTCAAACTTGCTAGTGTGGTAGTATTACTTGGAAAAAGCGTTGTTATCGTGTTCAAGTGAAGTTTTGGTGTTGTTCCTGTCATAAACCTTCCGATAGTCGCGCCTCCAGTTCGACATGGATAGTCGCGCGTATGTGTCACACACACAAAATAGATTCAAGCATTTTATTGAGCCAAAACACATGGATTTGGCTAAAATAGGTTAACAGAACACAACGGAGTATTCACAGAGATGCATTTATAACAAAAAAGGCACTAGGTATCAAATGCTTACGAACGTGGAACGTACGTTGACCACATTGTGCAGTTATGATAATATCATTATCAGTTATGATAATATCATATATTATATGAGATCCTTGGAATGAAATATGAAGATTCAAAAAAAAAGTTTCGTTTACTCTCATTTTGACGATTTTAGGAGGGGGGAGGACAACTCGTGGGACACCCTGTATACGTATGAATTACATAAATTTGCAAAACTATTAAATAATATACGTTCTCAAACTGGGAGAATATACTAATAGGATTAACGTTCTTTGAGGGTAAGTGGTAACGCCCACGAGTGCAGTAACTGCATTACAGTAGTAAGTACCACGTTGAGATAATAATTCGCCATTTCTTAAGCTTTAGAAGCATTACAAAACACACAATACGTAACACTTCCAATGTGTAATTAGAACTCGAAATGGCATAGCACAAGAAGGCGCAGCCACCAGGTCGTGCTGAGTTCATTAGTCCTGACCAATATTAATCTGATACGGATTTTCTTCTCAGTCTGAAGCTGAGGTGGACGGGGAGCTCATCTCTGGTGATCCGGAACGGTTGCATAACGCCGGGAGCTTAGAGTAAACGATAGATTCCTATCAAGGTAATGGGCTATGCAACTCAAGACCGGTTTATTGTACTTGCAGCAATACAGCAAAAAACGCTGCAAAACGGTTCTAGTAAGGTTTACTATTTTGCGGCATAAAGAATTGATGCTTGAACCAGATTTCCTTAATTTAGCGTCAAGTATTTAGCAAAAAAAAAAAAAAAAAAAAAAGTTTCTAGTAGATGTTTGGTTCTTGAGTCAACTTGGGATACCGTTAGCATATGAAGGGTCATGGGGAAAAACGATCAGAGTCCTAAACTTCAAAATGTTCAGAATATCAATTTTAAAGTTGAGTGAGTCGTCATGGGTATTGGTGGTTGAGACAAAAATCAATATTGCAACACATTGTGTTCTAATAGCATTTATTTATAATATTCCGTTTCAGAAAAGTTGGTTTTAAGAGATTTTACTGTATATTTTACAATTAAAAAAAAAAAAAAATGCGTGGGCTTGGATCTTTTTTTCCTGTACACAGAGAGGGTTTATCGCTGCTTATGTGAAATATAAAGTGGTATGTACTGACTATGCTTATTAATTTTTGAAATTAAAATTAAACTTTAAACATGCGCCAGCTTAAAAAAGTTTTTTTTTTTTTTTGTAAATAAAAATGAAACAAAAAACACGACCTTACTTAATCTATTGGTCACAGTAGGCAACATCATCAGTAAGTGGGTTGTCAATATAATCAACTATTTGAACCTTCGGCACAATTAAATTTTAATATATTTGGCATCTCAATTTAAACTTTTGGCAACTCAATTTCAACTTCTGGCATACCACTTTGAGTTTTTGGCATATCAATTTATACTTTTGACAAACCCAACTAATCTAACATTCCACCCCATATAATGATCAATAAATGTGTTTTCTCTCTCAACATTGTCTTCGTTATTCACTGTGCTGTCTTCCTGGTTGATAAGTAAGGGGTTATCAGGGATCAGATTACTGTAAAACAATCTTGCATCCGTCCAAAAACGTGGTTAAGTGCTGAAGGTCCTTCCGTTTGGCAGTTTTTATGGGCACAGGCCTTTCATAAAGCTTCATTACTTACTGGTAACTTCATTACTTACTGGTAATGTAGGCGGGTGGAATAGCGAAGGCGGTTCGTTTGTTTGGAGTTTGATCATTCTTTCCCAATGACGCTCGGGACTTTGATCGTTTTTGAGCGCAGACGTTTATTTCCGCTAGTGATTTGAGTAGGAACCTGAACTTTTTTCCCGCATTCTACTCTGAACCAGGTACAATATCCCGTGTTTAACTCATTTCGGACTGAAAATGGACTTTGATCGTTTTCCCCATGACCCTTCATATGCATAAGGTCGATCGGCATCCCTTGAGGGTTGGTATACCACTGCATTCCAAAATGGCTATGCAACTCAGTTATATTGACGATTTTCCCCAGGCTGCTCCAGGTGGGCATTTTAGATTGTTGAATGGAATGAACTCTGTTGGAATTAAACGGAAAAGTTGCTCTTTATTTGTCAAATTTTGGCGACATTGATTTTTTAAATTTTACTTCTTGGTTGATTCGAAGTTATTTTTCCTCTCAGATGCTTTTAGAATCTACTTATCATGTCGTCAAGCCATAACTTTTCGAAGGGGGATTTTTCAATTAATGATCGATCACATGGGGTCATAATTGAAGGTAATAAAACACAATAAAACTACAAAATATGGTAGAAATTGTTTTTGCTTATAATTATAAACGATCCCCAACGGACCGAAATAATAAAGCTCAATATGAAGAAAGTGACAAAATGATCAAGATTTTCTAATTTAAACAAAATATTTGTCATTTTCTAAACAATTGTCATCTTTGTAGGGACCAGAAATATTTGACCATAAAATCTGCAACCAGAAATTGTTTTCTCTAAATATTCTGCAATTGAAGCTGCAATTTTAATAACACATCATTTTTTACAGCTTTTATAGATTTTTTAATTAAATAATTGAATGAAATTCGAATAAGATTTATCAACGATAAACAGTTCTCGAAATTTTAAAAAGTATTTTTGAAATTTTCATGTGGAGTTACCATCAGGGAAAACAGCATAACTCCTTCTAGGGTTCCTAAAGAAATTCCTGTATTTTATTAAGTTTTTCGCATACTAAGGGATTGTAGGGGAATGGTTACTTCATTTTCAACCCAAAAAATCACTAATCGCTCATTGGTTAGTTAGAATTAGGCTTGTTAAAAGGGTTTGGAATTTAAGCATGCGCAGCAGCCACTAATGCTACGAGAGCGTTGAGATTGATATGAATTTATCCAACAGTTCTTCCCCGATTATCTAAAAAATTTGAGCTCGATCCTGAGAAAATGATGCCTGGTGGATTTTATGTTTTCTCAAGTGCTGATTGATGTATTGATTTATGAGCGACAAAACTCAAGAATGGACCATCTACATTCTTACCATCACATTTCAAAATGGAATTAAAACTGTAGGCAAACTTGAAGCTAAGGTTGTTAGTCAAATTGTAAATTCAGACTTTGAAGAAAAAAATGTCACCCCTCGTAAGTGAAAATTTGTCAACTTTATTGGACTCAAAAATGGTACCAACCAACCTATCTTGGATTGCTTGATTATTCAGGGTATGGAAGGAATGGAGTGGACCGCTGCTTACACGAATATACATATTAAAATTTCGACGTCTTTTCAATACACCTAAAAGATTATTTCCATATAGGAAATTAAGAACCATCCCAATAACTTGCTTTATTTAAGAAAATTCGGTCCAAAATGTTTACGATTTCTCCCCTTCTTATTGACACCAGCGAACTGTCAACTCCGGTTGCCCAAATCGCTTTGTAGGTAGCTCCAGCCAACGTGGGTGTGTTACATAAAATCACCCTCCAGTACACTGCTTTCTAAGCCCATTGTTCTCTTTGAGTAATTGAGGCGATTTAATTAGGAGCGTAGCTCTAAAGGTCGGAGAAGCTTTTAGCTGAGTCATTAAACCCAAAGAAATTTCAATCGGTTAACGAAATCCGCTCTCCGAAAATGAAGTCCCGCCAAATATGGGGGTGGGTTGCACAAGAAGTGATGCATTAGAGAAAAGTCTCAAAAGCTTTTAATGCTCGTAGTTCGCTTTCAACATCATGTTTTCACCATTGGAGTGCCGTATAAATTAGTTCTCTCCTAGAGGATATTAATACTCCTACGATGAGCACGTTTTAAGGCTTGAGAAGGGAAAGCTTGTCTAATGAAGATGATATTTATGCGGCTGTTGAAAAATTCCGTGTTAATTTTTTTAGTGGTTTTATTTAGTGCAACTGATTGTAGGATACATCATCTAGCTATATTTTATCTCATAAATTTATTTATTTATTTATTTCAAGTTGTACATTACATTCACATTATAATAAATTTACATATGTAATATAAACTAAAAACAACATTATTGCAAGGCAATAGGCAAATGCCCGTGGTGCCCCGCAAGAGCAGTGCCAAGCATTGATTCATTTAATTACATACTTCATTTAGGTACTTAATTACATCTATTTACAATCTGGTTTTATGGTCTACACATATATACTCCGAAAAATGTTCTCCGATTCAGCAAGTCCCATTCCTATCAACCAACTATCTATTCTCTTTTTGTAATCGGCTCGGTTATATTGTGATGGTGATTTGAGTTCAGCCTTAATAGATCTATGCAGAATATATAATACGTAATGAGGGCTCCTAGTCGTAAGCGTGAGGGCAGGCCTTGGAGTGATAACATTACCTAACAATCTAAAACGAGTCATATGGTTATGGTTATCGACTCTCTCAATTATATTTGGGTTCCCGTGGAACAACAGCAAAAGGGATCTTATAAAAACTCTTATAAATCTTATAAATCTTATCAAATGACCTTATAAATGGACACGATGTACAGGGTGAGACTTCAACAAACCAACCTTTCAGAGTATCACACTAGAAATGGGAAAAAATACATCGATCTAAGGAAAGATCGATCTCTTTGTTCCGATTAATCGATTTTTGTAGAAGATCGATCTTTTCTCCTCGATCTCCGATTTCGATCTATACCGTTTTGCGCAAGACGACTGTTCTGGCGGCTGCGACCCGTGCCCGTCCGTCTCCGTCTGTCGACCAGCTCATTCATCATAAGTTCATTACAACTCATCGAATCATTGGAAAATGTAAATTCGTGAATGGTAAGATTGGTCTTTTAGGAATAAAATGCCGTATCGATTAGGTTTCTTAGTGCCATATTAGAGGAGAAATATTAGTTGAAAGTCGGAGGCGCATTTTGCCTTGCCACTCCATACCTTTGTTCCTCCCTGCCTCACTTGCCTGTAAAGCCGGCGTCTCTTACTGTTAATGAAATAAGTAAGAATTGTATTTTAGTAAGCTACTTATAGCCAACAATACAAACTACGCTACTATCCGGGGGGAAATTCAGTTTAGATGAATCGTTCTGACTAAAGATCGATCTTTTACGTCCGATTAATCGATCTCCAGAGATCGATGTTTTTTCGATCTGCCCATCTCTATATCACACTGTTAACTGGAACACACTTCACTATAACTTTCACAGCACTGTCAAGTCCAATGGCTTGTTTCGCTTGAGGCGCCGCAGTTCTCCTTCGTTATCCAAAACATTGAGCATCTCCTGGTTCTTGTGCTGGTGGAGGGGTTTTTCGTGCTCCTGGGCGTATTTTATGATGATTTCGTTGACTGTTTCCATCCTTAGGTTACGATTAATGTCATCATTTCGCATATACCAGGGGGCTCCAACTATACTTCTCAGGATTTCGTTCTGACAACTTTCCATGTCGATGAATTGGACTTTAGGAAACCTGAATGGAGCAATTTGTGAGGAGTTTGCGTTCGAATTTGCACTTTTACGAAATTTCCACAGTTGCGAAATTCACTGATCGGAGATGGGAATTATTTTTAAAAGGGAACCAACCTTGTGGGAATATTCGGAAAAACTTCAAGACACTGTGTTTCTACTTACTGCTAGGTAACAGGTGAAAAAAAGTCAAAACAAAACTCCAGAAAAATGAGAAAATGTTGAAGGAGATCGGTGTGTAATGTGGTAAATTGCATCTCTGTCAAGTTGTAGCTTCTCTGCCAGCTTTTCGCGTTAAAGTCTGACTTCAACAAGGATTTATCATCTTCGTACGTCTCACAGCTAACTACTACATCTTCGAACGTGTAATTAGGGGTGTCTACAACACGATATAACATTTACCGATCTGATTTCACACCTTCGGTTTTTTGCCTACTTTTAAGGTCATCTGCTAGGGATTTAAAGGTGCCCGTTGCAGGGATCTCGTGAGTACCGATTTTTAGGACGACTATTACGATTGATTCACTGGGTTGTGGAACAACCAGTGGCGTCTCCTAACCCAAGCGGCACACCAAGAGCGTAAGGGACAAGCACGAAATCAATCTTGTCCCCCTTCTCGGCTTCAAATCTTGTCACAAACAACTCAATCCTACCTTTGAAAGAGGATCACTAGGAACTCAGCATTTCCAGGGGGCACACCTAGTTCAGGGGAGCCCACACACTGTGTCATTGAAATTCTTGAGGGGGGTGTCCCAGGAAAATGTTTGGCGGGTAAAGTTGATTGAAACAGTGTTTAACATGACGAAAATATATTCCATCACTACATAGAACGTGCATGATAGTGAACCTAGGAACTAATTTAAATATGGTTGGTTTTTCTATCTGAAAATGTATTAATGATGATGACAGTGCTCGAATATTGTCAATGATTTTGGTACGGTGGCGGCAGCGAAGGTCTGGCGAGTTTTAGTACACCGTACCGTACGCCGTACTCACGATTTCTCCCAAACGGCTGGAGCAAAAGATCTGAAATTTTCAGGAAAAATCCATCTCGGTCCGACGACGCCCCAATTCTTGAGCCAGCTCTCTCACCCAATTTAACGTGCCCTTTAAGGGCTGTTAAAGTTTTGTAAAATCCCTAGAAACCTCATTTTAAGAACATACCGTCAGGAATCGAATGAGCCCCTCCCCAGGTCCGTAGGTCAAACCATTCGCGATGTATATTTATGGTGCCAACATTTGCGTTTTTTGGTTTATTATTGTTTGTTTGTAACCTAGTGATTTCCGCCGATAGCGTCGAGTTGTAGTGAATGTGGATACTGGAGTGATAGCCGATGTGAATACTTGTAGTGTAGTTAGTAGCCGATACACGGGTTGAAGCATTCTGATATGCATGAAACGCTGATAATATATAGGTAAATATTATTCAATATTATTACTGGGGTTTATTATTCAATATTATTACTGGGGTAAATAAGTATTCTTTCACTGGGGTTTATTATTCAATTGGCTTGCGTTCATGATTTGAATCTTACTAAGCTTCGGAGTGTGCGTGTTTTACAGGTGATAGAGCGATTATTGAATTTCAGGAGATAGGCATAGACCACGTGAATCGGTTCTCATCCAAAACACCTATTTGGATTGATCAGTTGATGATATTTGTGTGCCTCCTCTACATCTGTCTACCTTTGGCTACATCGTTTAAATTTGGATTTGGGGAAGTTTTAACGCAATACGAGTGCTGAAGGACTTGATAAATTATAGATGTTTTTATTGTGGGGGATATTGAGGTTCAATAAAAAACCGCTGCAAATTCTTTCTGGGGTTTATTATTCAATTGGCTTGCGTTCATAATTTGAATTTCTACATGGAGTGTGCGCGTTTCACAGGATAGAGCGATCATTGAATTTCAGGAGGCACACAAATATGATCAATCCAAATAGGTATTTTGCTTGAGAACAGATTTACGTGCTCCATGCATATCTCCTGAAATTTGAATTTTTTGACCTTTTTGAATTTTTTATTTCAGAGCGATTTTTGAGAGAGAAATCGGTGTCGAAAACACATTTTTGCAAGCTCGTGCTTTGGCATGAAATATTGAGTGTGTTGTTGGATGAAAGTGATGAGACGAGGGGGAAATAACCACGTAATTTTTCTCGCTGAATCGAATGAACGCATTTCGAAAGCACTCCGAACTATTACAATCGTGAAAAAAATTCACGTTTTTCAACGTTTCATTTTGTTTAAGTCGTCTTATCAGAATCTTTGAAATTTTCGTTCTGTACGTTTTTGAAACATCGTTCAATTGAGATTCATTGAAAATACGGCAGAAAGGCGAAATCGACGAAGAACGGTAAATCTCGACAGTAGCAGGTTAACCTACAAAGTGTAAACAGATTTTAACGCGATTGCGCGGCAAAAAAGCGATTTCAAAGTCACACCACGCGGCACTAGGGTGGGGGGAGCGATGCCGCGCTTTTACGTATGACAATTCCATAGAACAGCATAGTTTGATCGCTTATAGAACAGATCGCGTTGGCGGCCCCCGCTCGATCCCGTTCGTTTTTCACATATGACCCTGACGCGTCTGCGGCTGGCGACTTCTTCATGTAGGTACATACACGGGCGCCCCAGTTTTCTCTCTCTAGAGGGGCGTTTTCTCTCTAGAGGCGCGTTTTCTCTCTAGAGGCGCGGCGCGGCAGGCGCCCAGCGGCCCTGTACCTATACTATGGCCCATATAGGAACGACCCCTGACCTCAGGGACGAAAACCCTTTCCCCGCCATCAGGTGGCAACACCTCAGCGGACCCTTAAACTGGGCTGACTTTCCCTCATTAGCACCAGTAAAGCCCCTTTCAATCTCCCCCTCTTGACGCAAGACGTTTTAAGGTAACGGTACCGGTAGTGGCCACAGTTAAGAATTTTTTTCTTTAGTTTTGACAATTGTGGGCCAACAGTAGTACTGACTTTCTTCAGGACTCATTTAGAATATAGCCCGACTCTTCCCTAACATATCCATTGCCTAAAACTATCAAAAGAACAATTTTTTCTATTTTTTATTAATTTTTTCTCACACCTTTATTTTGATCTAGTAGTGGCCACATCAAATTACGAAATTTCCAGTAGTGGCCACGTGCATGTCTCAGTAGTGGCCACTTGACATTTTGCCCTCCTTACGTGTTTAATATCATTAAATTCAATACCAGATGAACAAAATTGATTCTATCCAGTAGAAGCTCTAGGATACAGCCCAACAAACGAGGAAACTAGGGACGGTCATATTGAGAAGTTTACCACAATTTCCAATGATGCTCTGCGCACTCCTAGTTCAACCTCTGACTACAAGATGACATGAGCTTTACCTCCTGCAAGTTTGAAGCCACTAGGAGACCGGGAATCCTTATTTCTCAAATACAAACTTTAAAATGGCCACTACTGGAGCAGTGGCCACTACCGGTGCCGTTACCTTAGTTGCTTTTGTTGAAAAATGTAATTTTTTGTAAGACAAAATGTTCTCGCTGTTCTGAGGAAAACAAGTCTAAATTGTATATCAATCGGTTCAGGAACCGATTGTATTGCAAAAGTGTAATAAATTGCCAAACGCTGCAAATTCTTTCACTGTGGTTTATAATTCAATTGGCTTGCGTTCATGATTTGAATTTATACTAAACATTGGAGTGTGCGTGTTTCACAGGTGATAGAGCGATTATTGAATTTCAGGAGATATGCATAGAGCAGAAGTAGAGAGAAAAAATCTCTGTGACAGGTATAAAGCCCAGTGAAACTTAGCTCAAAAAGTGGAGTTGCCTCATTTCCTCAATATAGCTTTTCCAAGTCGAATTGAGAATTTTCCGAACCAAATAGAGATTTTTCCGAACCAAATTGAGAATTTTCCGAACCAAATTGAGATTTTTCCAAACCAATTTGAGAATTTTCCAAACCAATTTGAGATTTTTCCAAATCAATTTGAGAATTTTCCAATCTAAGAAACTTTCACTACTAAAAAGGAAGAGGAAGTTTTCCAAACCGAATTGACAATTTTTTAAGGCAATCCAAGACTTTTATTGAAAACAAAATTAGTGAAGCAAAATGAAAGAATGGCACTTTATGAACAAATTACGTTGAAATCAAAAAGACAAAATGAACGAGGAATACTTCATAAAAATTAAGCTCTTGTTAAGCACAGAAAAAATCGAGGCCACTCTGCGTTTGGCTGGTCTATTGAAGTCTATTGATGGATATATTCTTACAGCTAACCATTGTAGCTGCTGGGAACCCTCTTTACTGAATTCTCTCCTAAACAAGACCCCAATTTTTCATGTCATATTTACGATGTATTCTTCGTTCATTTTGTCTTTTTGATTTCAATGTAGATTTGTTCATAAAGTGCTATTCTTTCATTTTGCTTCACTAATTTTGTTTTCAATAAAAGTCTTGGATTGCCTTAAAAAATTGTCAATTCGGTTTGGAAAACTTCCTCTTCTTTTTTAGTAGTGAAAGTTTCTTAGATTGGAAAATTCTCAAATTGATTTGGAAAAATCTCAAATTGGTTTGGAGAAATTCTCAAATTGGTTTGGAAAATTCTCAAATTGGTTTGGAAAAATCTCAATTTGGTATGGAAAATTCTCAATTCGACTTGGAAAAGCTATATATTGTTATAACCAACCACATACTGGACCTATACGATTTTTTTGCAAATTAAAAGATTATTTGGAAGAGCTTAGAAACTATTTTGAAGTTTCCAACCTACTGTCTGTGACAGTTGTAGGGAGGGAGAATACGGATGATTAATGATTTTTAATTGATCAGCTAGTTAGCTGACTGACGTAAATTTCACGGCGCTAAGTAGATACCAGTCTGCTGTATATTGCTGAGAAAATCCCGAGCTCTTACGACATACAGAGTGAGAACAGGAGCTATGTGACACAAAATAACCCGAAATTTTGAAATGACCCATATCTGGCAGTTATAGTATCCATTTCATGCAAAATGCCAAAATTGGAGCGGAAAATCAATTTGAAATTCGAGAAATTGATTATCTGATAATCGATTGCCATCGTTTTAGCCTATAGGCTGACTTCAACGAGCGTTTTAACATCTGTAAAGCTCCCAATTAACTAACTACTATCCGTTAGAACGTGCAATTAGGGTGTTTACAACACGAAATAACATTTACCGATCTGATTTTACACCTTTTGGGTTTCTGCCAACGTTTAAGGTGCGTCGTGCAGAGATCTTGCGAGTCGCGTTTTTTTTCTTCTGATAAGTAAATCGATTTACGGATCATTTGGGCTGCCAGATTCGGACGGTTTCGCGGAGATTGGACAAGCGGCGCTCGTTTTCTCGGCTGAAAACTATAGGCAGTTTAACGAGAAGACCAAGGGGAAGAGCAAGTTTAATGTGCCAAGGCCTCGATGTTGCAAAGTGGACCAATTAGGGCGGGTAATGACCTCCCCACCTGTTCGGCCTGAAGGTGGAATAGGCGGCCAGGGCGTGGATCACCGCCGCTAAATTAGTCTCAATAGCCTACACGATAAGATTGAGCGTCTTAAAATGCAGTTCATTGAGGTCCGGTCCTCGGTTCTATCGATTAGTCGAAGAAATAACGAAACGCACTCATTTATCTCGGAGAGCATAACATCAGATAATACATAAATAATTTATCGGGCAATTAAAAACGCTGCCACTTATTACACAAAGGTTTATCATTGCTGGATAGCTCTTCTTTGATTTGATTGATGATTGGTCTGTTTATTAGGCGAACCTCCATATCTTATAATTTTTTTTTTTTTCCATAATTTTTTATTGCACCAAGTAATAACTTATTAACAATATTATTCTGACTTAAATTCTCTACATAATTATTGGGACTCAAGATCCATTACTCCAGTCCATGTCCTTCTGAGGTTCAGCACATTCACTTCCTACACAAGTTCATGTGTTTTGTGCGCTTAAGGCGCCTAATTAGGTTTTGCACATCAAGTAGCTTCACAGCTTCTTCGTTGACATCACCTCGTAGTCTGGCTAGATGAGCGGTAGCCCTCTGTTTGATTATTTCGTCTATGCTGTCCACTTCCAGTTCGCGGTGAAGAGCATCATTTCTAAAGTACCAAGGTGCATCAGTGATGCATCGTAGTACGGTATTCTGAAAACGCTGGATAATCAGTCAATTGGTTGGAGCTGTACAGCCCCACAACTGTGCTCCATACGTCCAAACTGGCTTAAGCACTTGATTGTACAGAAGCAGCTTGTTACCAATGGTCATGGAGGATTGCCTGCCAATAAGCCAGTACATTTTTCTAAGTTTTATCACCAGTTCGGCCTCTTCTTTTTCACATGTTCTTTCCATGAGCTTGGCGTTTCATGCCCAGGTATTTGGCTTTATTCGCGTATATCTTATAATGGGAATCTAGATGCTTTCAAGAAAACATCTTAAACCGTACCTATTTTCAGCACTGACCCAATGCCATGACAAGAGCTCTTTATATTTCAGCGCGGTAGATCGATTGGAAGCATCAGCCACAAGTTTATTTCAGCTGATTAACGTGTATCCATCCATACCTATTGTTGTAAAGATCAAAATTTCGACTTCCATGTTACATTTTAGACCATTCTGGACAACTGTCAGTATGTCTATCTTGGATTCTGTCAAGTGTCCACAAATCCTTTTAAAAAGCTACTTTTCTTCTCCAAATGTTGGATTTTGAGGAACGTGTATGCAAAACAAATTTTATGAGACATCTTTACTTTTGCCGAATACATATTACATTTTAGACCATTCTGGATAAAGTTTGCGTATTGTTAACTGTCAGTATGTATATCTGAATACTCATATTACAGACTATCTCCTTCTACAAATGTTTTTAGAGATGGATGCAAAACGAATTTTAATCTTTACTTTTGCCGAATACAATTTCTCATTCAAGGACCGGACATATTGTTCCTACAGTATGTCTATTTTGATTCTTCAATGTCCACAAATCCTTTTGTTGGATTTCTTTCAAAACAAATGTTTATGAGATGAATCATATTACATTTTAGACCATTGGACAATTGCGTATTGTTCCTGTCAGTATGTCTGTCTTGGATTCGGTCAAGTGTCCACAAATCCTTTTAAAAAGCTACTTTTCTTCTCCAAATGTTGGATTTTGAGGAGAGTGGATGCAAAACGAATTTTATGAGACATCTTTACTTCTGCCGAATACATATTACATTTTAGACCATTCTGGGTAACTTGCGTATTGTTCCTGTCAGTATGTCTATCTTGGATTCTGTCAAGTGTCCACAAATCCTTTTAAAAAGCTACTTTTCTTCTCCAAATGTTGGATTTTGAGGAGAGGTGTGTATGCAAAACGAATTTTATGAGACATCTTTACTTCTGCCGAATACTATTACTTTTGGTTTGTTATTTGCGATAATGAACCTATCTAATTGTCCATAAATATGAAATGTTTAACCATCCAGTGTCAAAGTTGTTGGTTTACATTTCAAGGTATGTAGATTTCAAAAATCGAATAAAAAAGAAAAAATCTGTCCGTCCGCCCTATGAAGAGTTTTTCAGAACAGCTGGACCAAAGATCACAAAATTCGGTTCAAAATTCTACGTCGATCTCAGATCTGCCAGTGATCTGAATGTGGTGATCAATCAACCTTAAGGTAGAATACTTAAAAATTAGACTATCAAGTTTTTTGTTTGATTTACATAAAAATTAATTCCGTGAATCGAATGAAACCACTTGTGTCGCTGTATGATCATTGGTTCGCTCACCATTTGAAAAATCGGCCTGGGAGGCGGTCGGGATGCAGAGCCTTCAAGTTTTTTGACATGTGGCTAGCGATAGACCAAATTGTACGGTGGATACAACACAGTTATACTAGGTAACGATAACGAAATCTAGCTATAGCTAAACTATCCGTAACGTTATCTTTAAATCGCATATAGACTATACTCGCAATAAAAATTAATAAATAGATGTGCATATTGTATAGCATTCGAAATGTTCTCGCATGAAATAGGATGAAACCAATCTACCGCAGTACGCTACAATCTGTACTTCAATACGGAATGGTAGCTTGGGGTGGGGCATACGCATCCCAATCACTTAAATTTCATGTACGCCAAAAAATCATTATACACAAATTATGTTGTTCTTACCCCCTAGGACTCCATTCGCAAATTTATTCAATATTGCTAAGCTGTTAACAGGCAATAATACTGTCTTATTATGTTGAAAATTGTCTTCTAAAATTCCATACGGATCTTCAAATGAAATGGTCACAACTTTTTCATGACTTTTTTATTGTTATCAGAATGCTTCAATCCGTGTATCGGCTACAGAGCCTTTTAGGAGTTCACTCCAGTATCCACATTACTACATCACTACGTCTACTAGGTTACTGATATCAACACAAAAACAATAATAAACCAAAATAACGCGAATGTTGGCACCATAAATCGGGCCATAGATCGGGAATGGTTTGACCTACGGGCCTGGGGAGGGGCTCATTCGATTCCTGATGGAGTGTTCTTCAAAAAGAGTACAAATTTAGGCCGCCTTGACTTTTTTGGAGGTTTTCAGGGATTTTACAAAACTTGGACAACCTTAAAGGGCACTTTAAATTAAGTGAGAGAGCTGGCTCAAGAATTTGGGCTGTCGCCGGACCAACATGGATTTTTCCTGAAAATTTCAGATCTTTTGCTCCAGTCCTTTTGGGAGAAATCGTGCGTACGACGTACGACTGACGGACGGAAAAATTGTTATTGGAGATTCGGATTCTACACTCTTTGAAACGTAAACCATGAAATTTTCAGGGGGGGTTAACATTTTTTTTTTTTTTTTTTTTCAAGAGCGATTACAATGGTTTATTATTGAATAATAAACCAAAAGATCATAAATTTAGGAGAAAAAATCTTTTTTGTCAGAATCAAAACCTCGATTGTCCCGTAGAATGAGAGTCACCCATATCCATGCTACTATATGTTCGCCCAACCAACTTGGAAAAAGTGTTTTATGTAGTTTTGAGGCAATGCTTATATAATTCAAATCATTGAATCATTTTAAGATGCCACTTGGATCAATCGAAATTGGCTTAAAACTTAACTTTTAAACTTAACCTTTTAAATTATTTTTCATTAGCATGACCGAAGAGTTGACCATAGACCAGAAAACTCAGATATAGATACGGTTGTTAGGCAGACACTAAGTGTTCGCAATGATTTGAACAAAAATTTGGTTAAAAATAGTAACAACACTGTAATGAAGTTGCCATTTAGATTATAAGTTATCCTTACTGCTTATACAGCTGTTGTAATAAGCTATGTAACAACAGCCGTATAATATGGTTATAACTTAAAATCACAATATTAACTTCACTGCAGTGGAAGCAATTTGAATTAAATACTCGAATAACACAATTATGACTATATAGTATTGACTTTCTTGTTCGTTTACTTTGGTTTTGGAATGTGAATGAATACAAAAGGCCCGCAGGTATATGCAGAATGCCAATAAAACGGGTATTCTGATTGAATGACACACCACGCCCTTTCTTTCAGTTGCCAGACCTCAGCCGGCCAAAATGCCAAGGTGCTACACCAGACCGAGTCTGCCCCCAGCCCGAGTATCGAGTCAAGATCGCAATGAACCCCCAATGTTCCAATCCCCAGTCATTAGTCACCCTTCAAGGCTCCGAGAATAATGTTTCCAAATATTGATTGTTGCCCTCCCCAAGGCGAATGATAAACTCGAGCCTTGTAAGGCGCCGGTTGTTGGTAGATAAAATTCATTGCGTTGACCTGCGACCATACGTCAACAGACTGAGGGCGTGGTTGGGGTCAAACTATAATATCCACGGGTGATTTAGTGCTTGGCTGGAGTAATTTTTCGTAATTGTTGTGCCAGGTTGTTATTAAGTGAGGCATTTAATCTTTTAGCTATCAAACAACTACATTATTCATACACTTACAGTGGGAATGAGTAAATACAAATAACAAATTCTTATTTAGTTTCAAATTGAACAAACCACAGTGGATATACCTAATTATGAAATGTTCCATACCTCTCTTTTAGTTCACGTACAGCCCAACCTTTGTTGGCTTATTTGGCTTACTATTAGAAATGTTACATTCATCCGATCGATAAAAAGTTATTGCATAAGAAAACGATGCAAATTCTTTCACTGGGGTTTATCATTCAATTGGCTTACGTTCATGATTTGAATCTGTACTGAGCTTCGGAGTGTTTGACAGGTGATAGAGCGATTATTGAATTTCAGGGAGCAAATATATTCAACTGATCAATCCAAATAGGTATTTTGTTTGAGATCAGATATACGTGCTCCATGCATATCTCCTGAAATTCAATAATCGCTCTACCATGTGAAACACGCACACTCCAAAGCTTAGTAGAAATTCAAATCATGAACGCAAGCCAATTGAATAATAAACCCCAGTGAAAGAATTTGCAGCGTTTTTTCAATGAATCTCAATACCCCCCCACAACAAAAACATCTATAATTTATCAAGTCCTTTAGCACTCGTATTGCGTTACATCTTGTTGCTGTCGATATAGCTGACGATGACAATTAGAAGATTGTAGAAAGCTTAAACGGAATAAACAGTTTAAAAGAAACTACGGACCAAATCTGTCTCCCTTAAGAATACTATATTGGTATACATTAGGTTTTATAATTTTTGGTCCAAGTAAGACCTTCTGCTTTAATACACGTACATTTCGAAGCGTGTTTCACTATTTTATCCTATCAAAACTGGTTGATGGATTACAGATAATTAAATTAATTTTTACTGTGAACTTCATCATTTAATTTAAGAAGTTTAAAACTAGTATGTTGTGCCGATTCTCTGTAATATAATCACTCTGTCAATATAGTTCCGCGGAAAATGCGGTTCAAGTTATTGACCGCGGATATAGACAAGGGATAAGAAAAACGCCATTCTAATTTCTTTGAAGTACACATCGGAACCGACTTCAACGGTTGCAATCGAAACAATAGAGAACTGTCACGGTCAACGCGCTTTCTTGGGCGTGAGTTTTCCCGTTGTGACTAATAGCTGATAGTTCTGTACACCCTATCTGATATTGCCCCTTACTTTCTCTGCCCCCCAAAGCATCCGGAAAAATTGTTCGCTCGATTATGCCGACGATGATTTTTAAACTGTAAATCCTGTCCACTATCACATTTGTAACAGCAGATATTGATTACAGTCATAAGGTGCGAGCTATCAAAATTGAGTAAGACCTTTTCTATGTTATTTTCACTCTGCTTGAAGGTAGAGGAACCCGTTTTTAATTTTTCGATGTTTTAGTGCCTCAAATCTTCGATTGAATCTTGAGGTTACCTCTTGACCCGCCTGTTTTATTTTATTTTTCGATTCTACGTTGAATTCGGAAGAGAAAATACATCGCTGTAAATTTTTTTAGAGACTTTGTTTCCGAGTTATTTCACTTTTATCAAACAACAAAAACCGACGAATTCTTCTATAAAAAAAAAAAAAACTTTTCTCCAAATATCTTTAATATTTTTTGGATTTTGACGACATTTTTGAAATAAACATCAAATTTGTTATCAACAGAAGCCAGTTTCCATCATCAACAATCATCATCAGAGGATTGACATTACAGTTCAACCAGTTCTCTCTAGCTGCACAGAACAACCAATTCACCAATCAGGCAGGCAAGGCCCGGTCAATTGGCCTGCTAGATCTCCCGATTTCACCCCACTGGATTTTCTCCTTTGGGTTATCTCAAAGATAAAATGTAAAATGCAACCCACAACACTAGAGGCATTAAAAGGTGATCTGGTTCAAGTTTGCTTAGCTATTCCACCAGATATGGTACGAAGAACAACTTCGATGAGAGATCGACTCTCAATCCGAATGAATGAATGATGAATGAATTAACGCCTTTATTCTCGAAATTAAATGCATCCATGCACGCAAATAAACACCTTAATACATCGATAGTTCAGACCTCCACTAAACAAATAGCAATAAAAAACATGGCCATGAGGGTCGTCAGCCTAATTGACCTCTCAATGTGTTTACAGAAGAAAAGGGCTCCATATGAAACGTAGGTAATTTTAGTAGAATAAAAAGAGCCAATAGAACTTGTATGAGTACTACTTACTTACTACCGCTTGATGCAAGAATTGAAATGTCAATCCTTTTATGATGATCCTTTGAAACTGGCTTCTGTTGATAAAAAAATTGCTGCTGATTACAAAACTGTGGTCAACATCTAAAGAATATTGAAGATAATAGGAGAAAAGCGCTTTTTTTCTAAAAGGATTTGTCGATTTTTGTTGATCGCAAAAAATGAAATAACTCCGAAACAAAGTCTCAAAAAAAATTTTTCAACGATGCATTTTCTGTTCCTAATTTAACGTAAAATCGAAAACTAAAATAAAAAAGGGTGTCAAGAGGCAATCTTAAGTTTTAATCGAAGATTTGAGGCACTAAAACATCGAAAAATGATAAGAGGGTTCCGCCACCTTCAAGCAGATCGAAACTACTATAGAAAAGGTCCGGTTCAATTTTTTGATTATATATATATACAGATATTGATAAATTTTACAGACAAAGAAGAAAGAAGAAAGAATGTAGTTAATATTTCGGCTCTTGCCTTTTTCAAAACTTTTAGGAGAATGATACAACAGGTCGTTGTTGTGGGATTGGTTGCTTGATTTCTCTGTTGATGCTTTTCATAACCAACCGGCAACAACAATTGATCTTGGGGTTGTATCCATTTTTTATTGTTGCCTCATTTCCCAGCACGTTGCACTTTATTGATTTAAATTAAGCCCAGGTGGTTTGTTGGCTCCCAAAATTCGTATGTGTGCCCTCTCTGATTGCTGAAGAAGCCGATCGTTCCCCTTTGGCATGGTGCATAAAACTTTTACGCCATAGCAGTCGTCGAATGAGGCTTGATGGGTCTGAGCGTGGAGGGCTACAGGAAGCTGCCGGCTCTGACTTACTGAGGCCCTATGGTTGTTCATCCGGATGTTGAGAGGCGTCGTGGTTTTGCCAACGTAAAAAGCTTCTGGGGGCGAACATTTCTTGCAGATGAGTTGATAGACACACATCCTAGATTGGCACTCTGATGAACCCCGGCACTTATAAGAGTGATTGGAGTTTGAGGAGGAGAACGTAGAGCCCTCAATCACCAGATTGCACAATCTACACCTTGGCCTTCTACAAGGATGTGTCCCTGGCTGTTGAGATTCCTCTGGCTGCAGATCCGAGTGTCGATGAGACAAAATCTCGCCAATCTTCTTCCCTTGCCTGTAGGCAACACGTGGTGTCTCGGAGAAAACTTCTTGTGTTTGGGGATTTGAAGATAGGATGGTATGGAGCTCTCGGAGTATGCCATTGATCTTCTGTGCTCCGAAAAAGAATGTTGTGACCAATGGCACTCGTTCTGAAGGAGCAGGCGGATTTTGTCTGTAGCGGCCTCTTGCAGGGATCATTCTGTCTTGGAGGAACCTTTGGGGGTAGCCCCTCTCCACTAGCTTACCTCGCAATCCAGTTAAAAAACGCTCTAGATCCTCTCGATTGCTACAAATTCGATGTCCCCTGATGGACAATGATCGAGGAACAGAGCGCTTTGTGTGGGGGGGATGGCAGCTATCGTAATGTAAGTACAATTGTTGATTCGTAGGCTTGACATGTACTGCTGTCGAAAAGCGTCCATCCACCATCAACATATCCACATCGAGAAATGTGGCTGATGTCTTGGAATAGGCCCACGTGAATTTCACTGAAAATTGCGAGTTGAGCTCCTGGAGGAAAATTATCAGCTCATCTTCTCCATGGGACCATATCAGAAATATGTCATCAATGAATCTTTTCCACAGGAGAGGAACTTTTTCTCTTGATGACAAAAAACGGGTTTCTAAATGGGCCATGAATAAATTGGCGTAAGATGGAGCCATGCGTGTACCCATCGCCGTTCCTCTTTTTTGAAGATATACATTTCCACCAAATTTGAAAACATTCATTTGTAGCACATATTCTGCAAGTTTCACTAGGAAACTAGTGGAGGGGGTTGTCACAGGGCGCTGTTGGAGGAAGTGAGTAATTGCTTGAAGACCTTCTTCATGGGGTATTTCCGTGTATAAAGAGTTGACGTCAATAGTCACAAGAATTACATTTGATGGAACATTAAACTCTTTTAGAACATCAAGGAAATGATATGTATCTTTGATGTAGGACGATTGCCCCTGCACAATAGGTTGGAGGTATGAATCTACATAAGCAGATATCCGTTCCGTTACACATCCAAAACTTGCAACTATTGGGCGGCCTGGAGGTGGTTGGTCAGGAAGAGAATAAGGCTTATGAATTTTAGGCAAGAGGTAGAAATCAGGACATTTGGGCTCATCTGGAACTAAGTGATTGATATCGTTTGAGCTTAGTCCTTCTTTTCTTCCATTCCGTTTAATATACCTCCGCAGGTTGACAGCTAATTCTTCAGTTGGATCACTACCTACCATTTCATAAAACCTTGTGTCACTCAACTGCCTCATTGCTTCCCTTTCATAATCCCGACTGTTCATGATCACCACTGTTGAGCCTTTATCAGCCGGCATGATCTTGATGGATGCGTCTGACTTTAAGGTTTTCAGTGCACAGCGTTCAGATTGAGAAAGGTTGTCTCGAGGCTTTAGAGAATTTAGAAAAGTTGAACTTGACGTGCGTTGTATTAGTTGGGAGATGTACTGTTCAAGAGGGTGTGTTGCAGGTAGTCTAGCTTGGCTGTTGAGTTTTGGATCAAAATTTGAAGGGAGTTTGAATTTCTGTAAAGAAGGGTGTAAATGTTCAGTGGTATTTTGGGATCTGAGTTTGAGTTATTGTGCCAGTAATATTTCATTCTTAGACGCCAACAAAATTCTTCAATGTCTTCTTGAAGTTTTATATGATCGGTTGTGGTTGTTGGTCCTTTTGGTGTCATTTAGTCGTGGTGTTGGGGATGGTAACGTTAGTCCTTTTTGCTAGCAAATTAGTTTCAATGTCATTTAGTGGGCGGGATGAAAGGTTTACGAAAAACGTTCAATTTATTAAACTGATAATGCCACCAAAAATGGTAACCAAATATCTTATCACTACGGTAGTTGTGTACTACCAATGTGTTCTGTTCAAATGATAAGGCTTGTGAGTTTTGATCTACCTATACTTACAGTTTTTGGCTAAATACTGGTTGCTTGACTACCAATAGAGATCGTTGTGGTAGTTAGTGCATACCTTTAATTAAACTTACCACTCTACCAAGGATGCAAACCAAATATCTGCTTTCAACGATAATTACGTACTTGACATCGTGATTTGTTGAAACGAAAACCGCATGTGTATGCTTAAGTTAGAGTTCTGTGAAGTTTACATGCAGTGCAAAGTTGATAATTTGCCTTGAGCGGCCTCTTCAATGAAAGTGATAGTCGCTGCAGTTGGTATTTGAAGCCAACAACCTGTTCGGCTCATTGGGATGTAAGGAATACTTAATCAGCGTAGATGCTGCGGTATAATACGGGGCATTGCTCGACTTCTAGACACGTTCGATGCATAGGCCATAGATCAAGGGCGTGCTGGGATCCCGCGCCGTGACATTTACACGGGGCGCATTTTCAGACATTTTAGAGAGCGAAATGGTCAGAAAACCGCATTCGGCCTCGACTAGAGCAAAAGCTCCTTTCCGAGCCGGGAATTATCCAAACAGTTTTGTTTATTTGTTGTTGAGCAACCATCATCGGTCATATCTCGATAATTCCGCACGCCCCTGACGTACCAGGTCTCTAAAGGTTGGGATAGGTCACTGAGAAGGCGTGTTTCGGATCATTTTGCTGGATAGGGCGCTTTTTCCCAACGCATTGAGCGTTTTCGTCTCACCTCTCTGAATTGTCAGTGATAGACCCGTTTAGCCACGTATGGCGAAACAGCCTTCTACATACTTCCTGGTGGTAACAGCCGGTGGGTCGTAATAATGGTTTCTAACGCTGTTTTTTGCAAGAGCTATCTCTCTACATTTCACGTACTATTATAGGATAAGAAGAAAGGAAACATTTTGCAAGAATTACCCGGATCACGGACAAGTCAATTAAGAAATGTCAGAGAATACGTTAAAGATGGTTAAAGTAGGTTGTGTTTTTGAAGGAATTGATCCAAATAACTGGCATCATAAGTCCAGCTAATATGTAACACAACAAAACTTTAATTAATTAACATAAATTCGTAATTTAGTGAGAAGATGAAAGTTATTCACGTAGGTTGGTTGTGGGGAGGGTAACTTATTAAAAACCTTTCGGTTCTATTGAATTTAGAGTTAGCGCAGTGGAAGCGTGCTGGGCCCATAACCTATTGAATTTAGAGTTAGCACAGTGGTGAGATTATTGAAAATATTGTTACAAGTTCAAATTTGAATGAAATTATATTTTTCTAGAACTCTAGGAAAGCAAGAATGAGAATTATTCAATATGTTCGTTACGAGGAAAACTCTCTTGATGGTAACGAACCTAAAAAAGGAGTAAGATAGAACGTTGTCTATATTTCCACGAAAGTAAAGAGTTACACTGTTAAATCGATTTCGACGGTTAGGTCATCATCAGTAACAAACATGAACCTGTACTGATGATGAATCAGTACTGATGATGACTTAACCGTCGAAATCGATTTAATAGTGTAACTCTTTACTTTCGTGGAAATATAGACAACGTTATATCTTACTCCGTTTTTATTTGAAAAGGGTTTCCACAACTTCGTCGCGAGTGACTTAGTCCGTAACGAACATATTGATTTGTGGTGTCCCACAAATTGTGGAGGCGAGTGAAATCTAATAGGTTCAACACTTAGAAACTATTCCATCACTCTTCGTTTGAGCACCCGATTCCGTCCAAAACTGACTGGGGATCCTTAACAGAACAAACCTCATGTCTCACCTTCGAAATATCAATGAAGTACCACGTGCCACCCATAAATTACCAGCGCCGCACACTAAAGCGTAGGCCCTACGGAGTAAAAAATCGTTCTGGCATTACAGTTGAACGGTCAAGCAGTTCTTTTTAATTACCGATAGCTCCTCGACATCCTCGAACATGCGGGCTCGCTACTCTGGAAGTATCTTTCATTCAGGAGTTTAATCGCTACTCGTTACCGAGATTAACCCGCCGGGCCGAAGCGCTCCATTAGCGCAGAAAAGGTCAGCTGCCTTCTCCCATGATATCGCCCGGGTCTCCAGCAACATTTCAATCAAACCTCTCACGTTGTTGGAATGGGTAGGTAGGTAGGTACCTTCCCCGTCACAACCGTAATTTACGAGACCGGTTAAACGATCGCTCTGCTCTTTTCATTTATTATTCAAAGGTGTACGGAGCAAACGTACGCTGGAGGACTTGAAATCACGCTTCTACCAGCGGCTGGAATCTTACCATTCATTTCGTCGACCTACTTCTTCGGTAATGATTGAGTTTGGAACTCTCGTAATTGAGTTGATGAAGTACTTGAGCCTGTCGCAATCTACAAAATATCGGTCGCTGCTAAATGGACAGGATGTAGAGTTGGTTAATTTTCCCTTCATAGATCACTATCAACAACTCAACTATAGTATCTAGGATAACTAGTATTTTACTGGCAAACCTGCAATTCTTAACCAATTTTCATGATTCTTATTTAGTTTGATCCCAATTCTAGTCTAGCTGTGCTAAAAAATCTCGGAAATATGGCTTTTGCTGACAGGAGGGGATTGGAGGGGTTAATAGCTAATAATTTCATCCGCTGCTCAAGCGAGAATTCTCGACCGATTCTTGCTCTTCTTCTTTTGTATTGTAAGATTTCGGTTTAGTATTTAATCATGTCTCAGCTCATTGAATTTCCAATATGAAAGGGGACGAATGTGGGGGATATTGAAGATAAATCGTTATTTCTTCATTATTTCCATTTGATTTTATTGAGAATGAACATTTTTTTTCTAGTCCAGTTTTGGTTTGGTTGTTCAATAAACCTCGGAAATTTTGAATTTTCAGTCGAAATGGGAGATGTGGGTGTCCAAACCAGGGCTTTGAACCCAGTTAAAACTCCTTATTTTTCGCTCATTGTTAGGTTTTCAATGTTAAGTAGTGTGAGAAACGTTACCGGTCATTCCTCATTTTTCTCCCCGATTTCCAGGTCAACTTTTAGCATGGCACATGCTAAAATGAGAAGATTGCTAAATCGACTGATGCTCCATTATGTGCAATATTAGCTGATAATGGTGGATATACTGTTCAACCAGTTCCTGCCCCTTTTCTACAATTCTTCAATTACTATACAATTAACAGACCGAAATTTCAATACATCATTTTTCGACCCGGCTGGAGGAGGAGACCCTATTTTATATCAACATTTATTTTGATTCTTTGGGCATCCAGAAGTTTATATTCTTATTCTACCAGGATTCCGATTAATTTCACATATTATTATATAAAGAAAGTGGAAAAAATGAAACATTCGGATCATTAGGAATGAAGTTCTACATAAGATAAGAATAAAGTTCTTCCTTTTATGAAAGTTACTGGATCATAAGCGCTATAATCCTTTATAGTTCTGCGAGAACCTGAGCTGCGAGTCCTCATTTACATAATCAGTTTAACAGCATTATTACGATAGATATATTTTAGTCAGTAGACCACGGAGATCAGTAATATTAGGGCACATCCGTCACGTAGGTGAAGCCGAAATAGCAGACACGGAAGTAGCAAATCGAAACCAGCAGAATGATAAGAAATTAGCGAGACGAAATCCGCGAATTTCAGCCGCAGGCTCTAAGCGAGGGGTGCTCAAACTTAAACTGCTGGCGATCTACCCCAATATTTTTAGACTACTTACGATCGACTCTGAGAGGATGCGAGAATGTGTGATGCAGGGTTGTCGTACATACACGATACACCCAACCTACCTAGGTAGGGTGTACATAAATTGATATTAGCTTTCCGCACAATTTACATTATTTTAGTCAAGGTTTGGGTTAGGCTTACTCAAGTTCTTTTCTACAATATCAATGAAAAAACTCCTAGTTATTCAAAATTGCGAGTTTATTCGTTGTTACAAAACAAAAGAGTTACATATGGTGTTAAACTTAACTAAGGAGTGACTTTGGATGTTAAAGCGTGGCACTGCATGTCCTCAGTATACTTTTCATAAGATGGTGCGTAACCACTGAGCGCTAATCGCAAGCTTGATGACATATGATCGTCAGTTAGTCGATTGCGATATTTTGACTTAATTATCTTCATTTCAAAAAATGCAGACTCGCACAAGTAAGTTGACCCAAACATTGCGATCAGTTGAAGGGCGATTTGTCTTAGATTCAGATATTCATCTTCAGATATAAGACACCAGAAATTTGTATCAGATGCTGTAGCTGTGAGATGTATATCAGATATATTCTGCACCAACTCATTTTCAACAGAACATGAATTCATATTAAACTGACTTGCTACTTCAGTAGCTAATTCCTCAATGTTTTTACATGAAAAAGGATAACTCATAAATTATTAAAAATTTCTTCTTCTCGAGATCTACCCACCCAAAAAGCACTCGCGATTGACCGTTTGAGCACCCCTGCTCTAAGCAATAGCACCCGGGGTCCAGGCTCGCAGCGCCTTGAGTTTGGTATACTTCTACTTATTTATTAATCCTTTTACCACGTATACCAACTCCTTATCCTCTACTCTTCCATAACAACACAACTTGGAAATTCCTTGCATTCAGCCAAAGCCACTCCTTTCTCATTCATTCCTTGGAAAACCAAAAGTCCACTGAATTCCGGGCTTTCCCTTGTGAAAATTAGCCTTGTGCATTGCGAGTTTCCATAGTCTCCCCATTTTATCGTCAACTGCCCCTTCTCCGGTCCATTTTTGGAGGCGTTACCAATTAGTGAAGTGATAATTTGTGTGGAATATCCAGTTTAAGGGACTTACTTTCTAGCTCTCCTTGTAAACTGGTCTGTTCGAATCAAAACTTTTTATATTCCTAGTCTCCTTCCCTCAAGTTAAGTTAATCTGTGTAAAGTGTAAATATAGTCTAGTGGAATGTTCGAAAACGACAGTTTATAGTGTGAAATCCACGATTTTTACCGATTGACGTGTCACAGAAAATTAGTTTGGCATCTTGACGTTTCCCTTTTTCGATGAATTAGTTGACTGTCTTGGGCTTCCTCGGTCAACAAACGCGAGGTTTTCAGACCCTCGTCCCTTGTCGAAAGTTATCAATCAACAGTCGAACATATCAATTGGGAATTGGGCTGCAAATCCCTTACTTGATGAGCAAAAAGGTTCGAGAGGGTAAAAATGATAATAAAATCCGAAATGCTCTTTTTTGGCAAGTTATTTTGGGCAAACTACGTGGATTCCACACTAACCATCTACTTTTGGTTTATTATCCAATAATAAACCATTGTAATTGCTCTTGAAAAAAAAAAAAATTCTAACCCCCCTGAAAGTTTCATGGTTTACGTTTCAAAGGGTGTAGAATCCGAATCTGCAATAAAAAATTTTCCGTCCGTACGCCGTACGCACAATTTCTCCCAAACGGCTGAAGCAAAAGATCTGAAATTTTCAGGAAAAATCCATGTTGGTCCGGCGACGCCCCAATTCTTTAGCCAGCTCTCTCGCTTAATTTAAGCCCTTTAAGGGTTGTCCGTTTTGTAAAATCCCTAAAAACATCACAAAAATTCAAGGAGGCCTAAATTTGAACTCTTCTTGAAGAACACTCTACGAGGAATCGAATGAGCCCTTCCCCAGATCCGTAGGTCAAACCACTCCCGATGTATGGCCCGATTTATGGTGCCAACATTTTATTATTCAATGATTCATTATTTGAATTTCTACTAAGCTTTGGAGTGTACGTGTTTCACAGGTGGTAGAGCGATTATTGATGTGCATATGGCACTTAAATCTGTTCTCAACCGAAATACCTATTTGGATTGTTCAGTTGACCATATTTGTTCCTCCTGAAATTCAATAATCACTGTATCACATGTGAAACACGCACACTCCAAAGCTTAGTAGAAATTCAAATTGAAGCCAATTGAATAATAAACCCCAGTGAAAGAATTTGCATCGTTTTTCATCATTGAAACGTCAACTTCTGCACAAACTTCAAGGGGAAATATTTTTGTATTGCACCAGTTATAAGCTGAAATGTCTGTGTATATTTTAGGGCTACTTACTGAAATTCACTTCTAGATCAAAGGGGCCTTTAAGCGCTGGTGGAAAATTGATAATTTCAAGATTTGACAATTTTCCATCTTCAAATTCATTTTTCATCCATTTAGCTTATTCGAACAATTCTATTTTCCATCAGGTAGATCGGGATTTTAACGCTCTTTGCAACGGTTTAATCAAACTTGAATTTACAGTTTCAATTAAGAATTAAGAGAGTTGTGATCATTTTAGTGAGTTAAAGAAAAAAAACACGAAGAGAAATCTTACAACCCACCAACACAAAAACTGAACGAGTTTAAAAAATTGATAATAGGGAGCTTTTCTTGAAAATTTAGTAGCGCAATCGATACCAGGCTTGTGGCGTGTACAAGAGTTAACACTCTAATTATTAAGAAATGTGAAATTAAAGATTGTTTTTGGGAGAACGATAAAACTGATTGGAAATCGGTGAATAGTAACTTGAAGGTATTGGAAGAGAAGAATGTTATTTCAGGGTAATAACTCTTGTGTTTGAACAATGGACGGAGTATCGAAGTTGGTTCCTCCTTAAGGGTTACGTTACCTTTCCAACAACTCAAGGCCTTGTTTATCTCTGATTTATTAAATTAACACTTCTATCTCTCCATCGTTTTCCTCGTCTTTTTCTCTCTAATTGCTTATTTGATCATCTTTCGAATGGTTTGTTAATTGCCCAATGGCATAACTCGAAGTGGCGGGCACGGGAGCGTGAATTTTATTACGGGAGTTCCGATGAACCCGTGGCGAAAGGTCGGCGGCTTCTTGCAACTCGGCGGGATTAACCGCTGGAAACTCCTCACGTCAATTGAGAAGCTTGTTGTTCTTCTTATAACGGTTAAATAAACAACCAGGACCCCCTCGGCGTCGGTTTTAATTATGCAACCGGGTACCGAGCGGATTTGTGACTTTGGGGTGTGCCCCGTTCGACCGGTGTTGACATTCGCGTTGGTGGATGGCGGCGTGAATAGCATCTACCGAGTGGTCATTCGTGTTTGACGTTTGCACGAGGTCAGTTCGCAACTCAATCAATAAATCACAACTTGTTTCTTAACCTCTCATAACGCAAAAATTAACATAATTAATTACGAAAGCGTAAAACTAACGCTGCAGCATTCCCAAAAGTTTTTTTGGTTTATTATTATAATAAACCATTGTAATTATTAAAAAAAATAATGAAAACATGGTTTACGTTTTGTAATCCGAATCTGCAAAAAAATTAAAAAAAACGATTTCTCCCAAATTGAAATTTTCTGGAAAAATCCATCTTGGTCCCCCCAAAAAGCTTTCACTAAATTTTTACGGTTGTCAAAAGTTTTGTAAAATTAAAAACCTCAAAAAATCCGCCCATTTGCCGCCTATTTGAAGAACATACCATGAGGAATCGAATGAGAAAAAGTCGAACCATTCTCGATGTATGGCTCGATTTATGATGCCAAACTAATTATTGTTTGTTTGTAACCTAGTGATGCCGATAGCGTCGAGTTGTAGAAATTGGAAAATGTCGATACATGTAGTTTATAGCCGATACGGGTTGAATCATTCTGATATGTGATGAAACGCTGATAATATATAGGTAAATATTATTACTGGGGATTACACTGGGGTAAATAAGTAGTCTTTCACTCGGGTTTATTATTCAATTGGCTTGCGTTCATGATTTGAATCTGTACTAAGCTTCGGAGTCTGCGTGTTTCACAGGTGATAGAGCGATTATTGAATTTCAGGAGATATCCATAGAGCACGTAAATCTGTTCTCAACCAAAACACCTATTTGGATTGATCAGTTGATCATATTTGTGTGCCTCCTGAAATTCAATAATCGCTCCATCACCTGTGAAACACGCCCACTGCAAATTCTTTCAGTGGGGTTTATTATTCAATTTTATTCAATTCAGTCTACCTTTGGCAAGTTTTAACGCAATACGAGCGCTAAATGACTTGATAAATTATAGATGTTTTTATTGGGGGGGGTATTGAGGTCCAATAAAAAAACGCTGCAAATTCTTTCACTGGGGTTTATCATTCAATTGGTTTGCGTTCATGATTTGAATTTCTACTAGGCTTTGGAGTGTGCGTGTCTCACAGGATGGAGCGATTATTGAATTTCAGGAGGCACACAAATATGATCATCTGATCAATCCAAATAGGTATTTTGGTTGAGAACAGATTCACGTGCTCCATTCATTTCTCCTGAAATTCAATAATCGCTCCATCCTGTGAGACACGCACACTCCAAAGCCTAGTAGAAATTCAAATCATGAACGCAAACCAATTGAATAATAAACCCCAGTGAAAGAATTTGCAGTTTTTCAATAATGAACCTTTGTAATCGGCAGCAAAAAAAAAGTATAACCTCCCCTCAAAAGTTAGTTAATTGCGGTTCAGAATATGTAAATTTCAAAAATTGAATTAAAAAAATCCGTCCATTTGCCGCACAATGGGGCTAAGTGGCCAAAAATTGGAAAAAGTCATTATCTTTGAAACGAATTAGTGTTTTGATTCGGAATACAAAATAAATTAGAAAATTATGTTCTCTGAAGTTTAGCACTAGATCTTCTGAATTTTGAAGAAAAAATGAATATTCATTAAGTAAAAATGAAATGTGGGATACAGTGGAAGAATTTACTGTGATCATTTAGCAACTTTTCGTAGAAAAAATTGTCTTTATAGTTTACGATGATAATGGTTGTTTGAATTTAGATTTCTTTATAAATTTTTATGTAGGTATGTTTTATAGGTACGTTTTTAGCTTCTGCAAAGTGCGTTGATGATTATTGAGGTTTGGTCAGGTGATTGAGTAAATTTTGTTCCATGACTTCTTCCAAATACCGTGGAATATTTCAATCCCTAAAATAAACGTCTATCAAAACCGAATAACGCTTTATATTGAATTGCAACCAATTTTTTCAGAATTGTATTTAACGCAGTGGTCAACAGCAAACTCCCATAATCAATTTTAGGCAATGTACCACATACTGCGTCTAATGTGCTCGAATATGTGATTTAGGTAGAAGAGGTATCCAATACAGAAATAATAAACCTCTACGTAACAAACGCTTGTTTTTTATGGTTTGAAAAAGTTTCATTTGGTTGAAACCACAAACCACGTTTTAATTAGTTGTTGGTGGACGGATTTTTTAAGAATATTTTCTAATTAGATTTTGGGATTTTACAGATTTTGAAATGTAAGCCAACATATTCCCAGATGGATAAACAATTGTTTTGTAGTCGGTAACAAAGGTTCATTGTTTAAAAAAGACACCAAAATGATACTTTGGCTAACTTTGGTGTGCGATATTACAAAAACAACTTTCCTTAACTTCTCTGAGGTTTCATCAGAAGTGAGGGAACACTTTTGGATTTGATCTGTACTGGACACAATAACAAAGCTGTGAGAGGAAATATCTGGGGTATAAATTGTTTACGGAAAAAGTGTCTTGAAATCCAATTACTGGAACAATTTAGTGATTATGTTGAATCAATAAAACTAGCCACACCTTTATATATTGGAATAATTAAATAGATACTTAATTCAATATCAGGAGAAATAGGATTTCTTTACGATCCTATATAAAAAGAATCGTGATCGTATAAGGGTATTTAGGTACAGTTTATGGAGGTGAAATTAAATGTGAACTCTTACTAGGAAAATCGGTAATGTTTATGTATGAGCTTGCTGAGTATTGCGGCTAAAGGACGCAATATGCGATGGAAGTAGTTCGAAGGCGTAGCATGTAGTTGAACCATAAAGAAACCCGCCAGCGAGACCGCCTATGTGAAATACGAATCAGAATCGCCCAGGCCTAACGTTGAGCACATTATCGTTCGTCTTTCTAATTGAAATGAATGCGCGAAGCCAATGTATTTTTCCACAACTAGCTTGCCTAGTTGAAAAGGTAAAAATAAGAAATTCTGCCGAGTTGGGTGGGGCCCCCAGCCTCCTCGTATTAATTACATGAATACTTGTAATTAAAATTAATTACATAGATGTATATAGAAATTATTCGGTTTGGTCCTTTCGTTCAGACGTTATGGCGGACAAAAATGCTGTGTCTAAGAAAAAATCTATAGGTTTAAATAATCAATGCAATCACGTTAATAAATTTTTTTTTTAATTTTAAAATCAATCTTGAATAACAAAAATGTTGCACTTGGCAAAAGTTTCCATATAGAGCGTAAACTTGTAAATTCGATCCCAGGAAATTTAGTTGAAATTGAAATAAAAACTTTGAAAATTATGTCACGAAGGTTTATTATTTTTGAAACCCCCCTCCCACATCAATTTTTCTTGCCGGCTAAGTTGTCAAAACGAGAAAATGAACAAATTTCTAGTTAAAAATTCAATTTTGCACTTATTATCCTCAGTATTCGAGCTTGGCCTGGTCTACGACTCATCTCAATGGATTAAGAGTCCAAAACAACTTGAAATTGACATCTTGCATTCCTAGGTCAATGAAAACCTCGAAAAAACACCAGTTTTTGTTTTCTTGACTGGTGTTTGTCCCATAGAATCTATACATGTGATGCGATCGGGTTGGCAGGAAGTCACAACCTATTAGACTCCAAGTGGTGTCCGTTGGCGAAAAAACGGACTTTTCACATTAATTTGAAATACTTTTAAGGGCCGTACGGTGGACGAAAATTGTAGAATTTGATTCTACCCACTTTGAAACGTGAAATAATGATGATTTAAGGAGGAGGGCATAAACAAATTGTTTAATGTTTGCTATAACATTACAAATTCTCAATATGGAGAAAAACAAACCACAATTGCAATTGTTACCCTTTTTCAACATTTTCACCGTGAAAACGAGATTTTGAAAGTCAGATGTGTCGTTGAAGGATTTGGGTTCGCGCATGTGCAGTGATGAAATTCATATTCCTACAGACTTTTGGTTGATAACGTTGAGCCAAAAGGACCACCGTTCGCTTGGGCGATATCTATAGCAAATTTCTTCCCTGCTCAGCAAAGAAACGGAGATTTCAAGCGGAGTATGAAGGTCTTTTATTGTTCGCATTTATACGGGCAAGTGCACAATTGAAGTCAACATTAGAGGAAAAAAAGAGAAAATTAATAATAGGACTTCAGCCAGACTTGTGTGTGAACCCATTCACACCGTATTCTCCTAGCCGGGTTAACCAGCTAGTAAACAACAAACATACTTCTGAAGTTTGATGAATCTCATGAAGATAACTGGCGGGAGTGATGGGCTTTCTGTGGCCTCATCTAAGATAAAGATCGCCGCTGGCGGGCAGCTGTGGTTGTTGACCGCGAAGATGCCGTTGGAAGGTCAATGGATCCTCCCGTCTAGACTTTTTCCAGACGAAGAATCTCTCAACGGCGTGACCCAACTTCCGACCCGAGGAATCTTCAATTCCAACGAACAAGGTCGAAGTTCTACTTTTAAGCCAGTTTTGTGTTTAAATTTAGGTTATCTACAATAAAAACTGAAACAGTTTCGGGCCAATCCTAGGTATTTGTCAGAGGAAGTGTTACACAACTTACACTAATCATTCAAGCTTACGAATCCCTCTCAAAGAATAACAAATATTTCACTTAAAATCTGAACTACTGAATTTGACCTGAAACGCAGAAATTAACTGAATATTTTGATTTCGTAACTGCCAAACTGTTTTTTGCTTCCCTCCTATCGATAGTATGGAAGCAAAAGCGGTTCTTTGTTGCGGGTGGTAATTTTCTTCTGCTATAACCCTAATTGGATCCTGATGCTTCTTGTAGGTCAAGGGGATTTGCCAATTTTTTAGGTTTATTATTTCCAGTAAACCCATTTTTTACCTCAAAATTGTTGATTTACCTTTTAAATTTTCAAGATTCGTGGATTTCTAAAATCGAATTAAACAAAAACTCTACCCGTCCGCCCTAAGCCGTCCGCTGTCTTCTCCAAAACTAATAGATATGCCACTAATCTCGGCATCTAGATCAATCCATGGTAAGATTTCGAAAAATCGAAATCTTAAAAACCTTTTGTGTAAGAAGGTAGTTCTTTTCTCTTCTTTGTTGAATTAAGACAGAAAATTAGTTCGTTGAAACGAATGACCACTCGGGTTACTGTACAATCGTCCATTTGAAACCATTTAAAACCATCATCTTCGGGTGATGAAAATTGGTTAGATATACGGTCAAGTTGAAGACTCGGGAGCAGAGGCCATTTGACAGAAGGTCTGAGCTCGACCGCGTGGCTGGCGGCAGCCCAAGGATTTTCATCTTCAATGCAAGTACAATATTTTAAGGAACGAGGTGATTAATTCAGATCGGTAATGTACCACAGACCTGTCTAGTACATATAGGTTAGTGATTTACATAGAAAGGCAATCTAATACAGAAATATTAAACCTCTTTGCAATAATTTGCGGCGTTTTTAGCGTGCAAAAATATGCCTTGCCTCTTCTCGAGTAGATACAACCTTTCGGCTTGTATGTGTTGAAAATTCAGATTTTTCAAGTTCTGAATCATATTATACAGATCCAACGAAACAAACTGATTCTTTGGTTTAAAGTTTGTATCAGATATTGGTCCGTATTTTAAAATATAAATTGTGGCGATAGATTGAGTTGAATCCGAAAAACAAGGGCGTAATTGATGAGGCGAGTTGTTTTTCAAGAAATGCCATTCTCTGAAAAGGGAAGTTGTTCTCGCGATGATGTCGTCCTTCAGCGCTCCAATCCTTCCAGCTCTTGTGGAAATTGTAAGGAGCTTCAATATTCATGAAAAGAAGAAGAATATAGCTTGTTGGGCTCCTCAGGGGTTTCGTGTACGTTTCGGTCTGAAACTTGCAGTGCATATTGTGTTGTTCCGTGTCTACAGGCTAGAGGATCAATTTTTGACAGAAGGCAACCAACTTACCTATGGCCCGGGCGCGTACTGAATTCCCATTACAAGAATAACAATCCAAGATTCTTTTCTTGAAAATGATTTTTTCCCCAAAATTCTCAGATAAGCAGCTTAATAAACTTTTAATTTTAAATGAAAATTCAATGTTTTTTTTAAATTTAAAAAATGTGCCTTAATCTTAAGGTGGGTTAATACTATCAATGGCGGTTCTTCGAACGGCTTCACGGCAATAAAACAATGGAATCCGAGCCTTTAAATTTATTTCCTCGACGTAACAAGCAACAATAGCTCGTTATTATTAACTGAAATTATTAGAGAAATTAAATTATTTCTCTAACGCTTATGTACCCACTAAACGTAGCTCCCCCTGACCTCTGCTACCTACATTTTGCCCTAATCTTCAAGATGGAATATTGATGGCGATAGCGAGAGTCATAATTGCCCTACCGATAAAAAGGTCGACACCGTTCAACAGTGAAATTCAATAGCACGATAAAATCTGTATACGGATTTTTGCGTTAAGTTGTGACTTTCTAGCATAGTTGACATTTTCGTTTTTTCGTTCCTCATCCAGAGAGGTTAAATGGTGTTCTAATTTGTCCCCGTGCTACAGACTTGGTGGAAAAACTGTGCTAACCAGCCAAAGAGCATTGAATTTAGGTCCACACTGGTTGAGGAGTTCTAAAATCATTCATTGTGTTGAAAGGGAGATTGTAGATTCAACTTTTTTTTCTTTACTGTTTCGAGAGTTTACATCTTCGAACGGGGAAATGGGAGAGAAGTGAGAGCGGAAAAAATCATCCATTACGTGCTCGTTAAACCCAGGGTCCCGGGCGGTTTTAAGGATATGCCGGTCGTCGCTGGGAAACAATTACAACTCGTCAAAATCGCCGAGAAACCAGAGAGAGGTAAAATGAGGGACAAAGAAGAAGAAAGGGAGAGTGAGGGAGAAAGAGATGAAGATGAAAAGGTGGATTCACGTAATATGTGTTTGGCTGTGCTGTTTGTTTAACTTAGCTCACTTTTAGGCACTTTACTATAATTACTATATGGCCTGCCGAATGCTGTGGGGCACATGTCTTTCTCGTACTAGTTACTTGTATGCATAGTATCTTGGTAGATTAATGACTGTATGGGTCAGTCTATTTTGAAAAGTCTCAAACGATTTTTCGTCTTAGTCTAAAGATTTATGAATCAAGGTTGTTACAAGGGTTCACGGAATGAAGACGTCACGATACGTTTTCCCGGAAATTTCCTGAAAATATCATCATACACTAAATTTGTTCATCAATATTACGATTTACAACATAAATTAGAATCGTAATTCAATATATTTAACCGCGAGTATCCATCTTTCTAGTATCTTGTAGGGTGAGAGGAGAAAAAAAGAAGGTTGGAGTAGCAATCAAACAACAGATAGATAACGAAAAAATTAGTGCGCGACCGTTTAACACACAATTCACTGCCACCACAAAAAGGAAGCTAGAAAACCCCACTTTCTTTCAAGCTTCGGCGAATAGGCGAAGTCTGATCCTCTTTCATGTAATGGTTGTCACAGGCATTTGAAAAGATGTGGTTTCAACGCTTATAGCCTCAGCGACAGCAGAACAAAGGTTTATATGCAGGTTTATATTTCATCGTTCTTTTACTGATGTACAAAACTCAGCGGGTGCCTTTTAGAGCCAGATACAACCTCCAGCCTTAAAGTGACACAAGAACAAAGCCTTATTGTCAACAAATGCAACTCTTCGAACCCTAATGTTTCTTTCGTCTGTGTCTAGCAAAGAGGCCACAAACGGTGCCATACCTTGCCCAACGTGGTCTCCTGGTCGAATTGCATACTTGGAGCATATGAACAGCAGTGCCCCTTTGTTGGCTCCCTATTCGACAGAGTATTGGCATTGACTCCTCTCTAACCCCTAGATCTTCTGACGCTTGTCATTAAAGAACCACAGCAACACTGCCAGTACCTTCCTCTACAGCTCTCTTTCCACTGCCAATCTACTGATTCCCCTCGTCTAATGCAATCTCCTTAAAAAACCCATGAAAGTTCCATCACAATCAGATGGAAGCTGCAGAAGTCAGCTTTTCACCAGGATTTGCAAAGACACCAATCGGAAGTTGTTGACAATGGTCTAAATCGTAAAACGAAGAAAGAACCTAATCAAACCAGACTAACCTCATGCTTCATTCAATCATCTTGATTTCCCTGGCACATGTTTTGGTAAACCAAATGTACAAAGAAAAAAATGCGGCAAGTTATCGTTATTCCAGTATCAATAGCTTTTCTAGAGTGGATTCATTAATGGTCCATTCTACCAGAGATGATCATGAATTGATTCAGAGTTTATCCAGTCATCTAAATGTTGTTTCTAAGAGATAGCTCCCGAATATGGAATCAACTCCCTATAGTGGTACCCAATCAAAAATAAACACTGCTTAGCAAAACGTTAGCATCGTCTGGTTGTGATTACAAGTTCAGGAAAGATTTATAGCTTGATAACAAGCCTCTTGCATGTTGAATTTCGAACCACCAAATGGGACCTTGTTTAACCTCCAGGTCTTGAGAAGGGGGAAAAAAGCGATGTTTGGACTCGAAACACGTAGAATCATTCAGGTCCAGAGGACGGGGAAATATCGCTGGCCTACTCCCGATTGGGCAACGCCTATCGTGGAAGAACCTTCGATGAGACCGGACAGCGTTGGAGTTGCCTCACCGAAAACAGATCGAATGAAGCAACGCGAACACCTCACTCCGGATAACTTGTCCCTTCCAATTAAAGCTGCCTCACAAATTAGACGGCTATTACTTTTCTTTGTTCGCTCGTAAAGATTCTGAGTTCTGATCCGTTGTAATGGCGTCACGAAGTTGCAGTATCCCCAAGTTTCCAACTGACAGGTTTGGAATCCATTCCACTTGTATCTCCCTGATCAAAGTGGCTTCCATTCGAACTAAATACGTAGAATCTACTGTACTTACTTACTTGACCAAAAGAGTGGAAAGTATTTAGCAGCCTATAACAATGTCTGGGACTGCAAAGGTCCTGCAAAGTAGGGATGGCCATCGAAACATAAAACATCGGTATATCTATGTTTGATAGTATCGGCGTTAAAATATCGATGCCGATATATATCGTAGATTAATCATCGACAGTAGGCACTACCGATAGTATCGCCCACAAAATTTCGATAATTTTAGAAAAGTATTGTTTAAAAAGTGGAACAAAATTTATGTATTTAATGAACTTAGTAGAACTGATGCCACAATTTAGTTTGCAGAAGTTCAAATTTGATTTAAAAAGAAAAGTAAATTAATACTAATCAATAAATTACTAATATACGCCTTTTCTGATTTAAGATATTTAAGATAAAATATGTTTAAATTGAAACTATGTTTAGTTTAATGTATAATTATTGTTATTTCTGTTTTACCAATAGTTTTGTAACAATTATATTGTTTGATGAGCTACCCAAGTTCTCTTAGAGGGGTTGTAGCGTTTATGTGCTTCCTTAAATTAATGGGAATATCTATGTTTCGAACCTATGGTTCAAACAATGAGAATAAACAAAAAAGAAGAAAACTCGGCGCTACGCGCCTCGCCGGGGGCTGCGCCCCCTGGACCCCCCTTTTGCTTTTATTTATAGCCTGCTGCTACAAGTATAGAAACGTAGAATACGCTTTAGCCTCGAGTGGACGCTGAACTGCAGAACGTTCAACGGTGATTATGAAACGTGTATTAGCGTTTATTTTAGGTTCAGGTAATTCGTTATTTTCGCTTGGAGGGGACTTTTCAAGTGTTTTACGCAACCTCCATTCTTTTTGCCGTTCTGCTGCAGTTTTTGGTTGTTTGGGTTCGCACTGTCCGCCTTTTTTTCGCAACCGCCACTCTCTCGATCGTTCAGCAGCAGTTTTTGGTCGTTTAGGATGAAGAAGACATGTACCTGAAGAGCTCGAAGGAGGACAATCTGGACCGGGGCAGGAGAACATCACCGAAGGACGATTCGCGAACGACTGAAACTCCGATTTACATAAATAAAATTACTCGCTTCAAACGGGTTTGTCGCAACTACTACACACGGATGTAAATATGCAAGTTGTTGCTTGGTGATCGCCTTTAGTTACCCAATGTGCTTATAAACATCAATTATCGGTGTTTTATGATCATATGATCTGTTTCTAAAGCAGCCCAGAACGTTCTAGACTTTTCCGTGTCACATTTCGTTACGCTCAAGCGTTCCTTTTTTGGCTAGTTAGTCCATGGCTAAAGCGTATTCTACGCTAAAAAGAACCAACCGTAAACAAAATAAAATTTCAAAAGAACAACACAACACTTGCTGAAAAACCTCAACAAGTTATTGACAACATCCGCAATCTTCCAATTTTCCTATGGAACCTCCAAACCACTACTATTCTTCTTCTATTTTTATCGTCTTGCAAGTCTCTTGGCCGCAACCAAAACCACTACTTGATATGCTATGGATACTATCCATGGATAGAAGTCGATATTCCAGCCAGACGAACTCATTTTTGTGGGCTAATATTTTTCAAACTGGTGTGATATGAAAAAAATGGAACTTACGATCGATATTATTTTATGAGTCAACATAATATGTGATATTATCAGATGAATCCGATATGTCGGTATAAAAAAATATCGGCTGAAACTATCGATATCCGACACTATTGGCCCTTGCATCATCGATAGAAAAATGTCGATATATCGGTGGAAAATATCGATATTTCGATACTATTGACTATCGATGGCCATCCCTACTGCAAAGTCTTCTTTTCAAAGAATGTTAATGAAAAGTTACTCTATGAGTTCAAGTCATGCGGATAAAATGTTTAATGAATTGAACTGTATAGATTGATGATAAATGATTGATTATGAGTGATAAATTGATCGGAAAATCTAATGTGCGGAACTGGTTGTAAACGGTACAAAATTAATGCAGGGTAAATATATAAAATAGCGGTTCCTTGAAGGTTTGACGATCTTGTAGAGGAGGGCCCTTCTTAAGGTCGATGTGTTGAAAGTACTTGTAGACCGAAACTCTGATATAACTTGAAGCGAATTGGAATAAAATCAAAGGCAGGGGAGCGATCTGTGAAACACGAGGTCTTCTTTCTCGATACACATACGGGGCTGATTGGGCTCCCTTCTGTTCTACCTATAAACAACTTAAGAAAACAAGAGTTCTTCTTGTGACCCTAGAGAGAGAACAAGACGGTTCATACAGGTAGCCTATCGGAATAGCTCCTAAACATTCCTGGACGATTCCTTCATTTTAAATTCATGTAAACACCGCAACACCCGCAGTTTTTGCTCTTTTTCTTTGGCTTTTGGGAGATTTTAAGGCAACGTCCGGGGAGAAAAAAATATAAACGTTATCTCCATTGAAACAAATTATTACCATAGGTATTCCCTAAAGTTTTGAATTTCGTGCTCCACATTACGTTTGTAGTTGAAAACTGAACCTTTACTGAATAGTTCCCGCAAGTGTTGATTCAATTGGATTGATCCAACATTTGTGTATTTCCGATGCTGATCTGTGCGCATTCTTTGGTTTTGCTTAAGTGCAGACTGACGTTTCAATTTTCGAGCATCCACACACTTCAAAATCGGATAAAAACAATTGAAATTAAGCGTGTTACCATGATTTTACGCTCGCTACTGATGGTACGATCGTGTTAAAATTAATATAAGACGATGAAACCATCTTTCTCCGACCAACTGCGCCAAATATACATGAGGTATGGCAACTATAGGTAGCTACATTAACATGAATTTTTAATTGTTTAGCAATGAAACTCACAGAGGACCATCTACAGCATAACCCGAGACCATCTACATTCCCTGGACAATCCATCAAAATCTTATGAAAACTGAGAAAATTATAAGGTCGTTTTAGAATCTCCAGACCTCCGGACAGACAGACATACAGCCACGAAACAAAACTCGTTCAGCATTTCATTTTGGCGACAAAAAAGGTTTTAATTTCCTGAAATTGAGAATAATGGTTCACTGCATAATATGCTTCACTATAGTTGAACTCGGAAGCAAAATAACGACGAAAGTTAAGTGAAGTCTTGCTGTACGATTGGCTCTTTCCGATTAATTTCTTGTCCGATCCTTGGGTTTCCGTTGGGTTACCGTTGAACCGCAGTTCCCCCTTGTCATGCCACCCGATTACGTATTGTTAGCTTGATTTTATTCGAGCCCCTCTTCTGTACGAGTTTCTAAGAACGGACAGCTCGCTTTTCAAACCTTGATCGAATTAGGTAAACACGAGCGATCCAATGCATTGCAAATAAGATGACCGGGAGGGTAGGTCGGGTTAATAAACCAGTTTTTTAGTCGAGTCGAAGATCTGAAAGACGTCCAGAGCGGATCCCCTAGTAAACACCAGCCGGGACGACGTATAAGCTCTTAACAGGTTGTTGACCCAGTTTTTTCCTTAGTTTGCCCCCAATTAAAATTATTTTTTCCCCTACGTGACTCCCCGGTTCTGTAAAAGGAATCAATGTCACGACCAGTTGAATAATTTATCTTGTCGACGTCCTAGGGATCAAAATCAAAGTCAATTTATTCACTGCAGTCTCACAGTGAGCCTTGCCCCACTTGTGGCACTGACATAATGTTTGTGAATCACTTTACCTTATCAATCAGTTTCGAACTGGACGAAGGGAAAAATGAGAAGCATTTTAATGCTATCAAACACATATAAATATAATTATTATCAACTTAAATTTTTTATTAATTTTATTTTTGTTTAATCGTTTCATCATCAGCCATCAGAATGGACCCTTTCCACTATATTTTCCTTCAACAACACTAACCCCCCTGAAAATACGTTTATTCGCATGAAGCCCCAATTCTTTAGCCAGCACTCTCACTTAATTTAAAGTGCCCTTTAAGGGTTGTCAAAGTTTTGTAAAATCCCTAAAAACCGCAAAAAAAGTCGAAGCGGCCTAAATTTGAAAATTTGAATCACTCCCCGTCGTATCAAACCATTCCCTTATACGCGATTTTGTCACTTGTCGTATAATATTATTGTATGTTTGGATCGCAGTAACCTAGTGATGTAAATTTCGTAACATATGCGGGTTGAAATTCTGGGTGAAACGCTGCAAATTCTTTCGAGATCTTTTCTTGGCTTGCGTTCATGATTTGATTTCTTGTAAGCTTTGGACATGTTTCACAGGTGATAGAGCGATTATTGAATTTCAACCCGAGGCACACAAATTTGATCAACTGATCAATCCAAATAGGTATTTTGGTTGAGAACCGGTTTTGCTCTATGCATATCTCCTGAAATTCAATAATCGCTCTATCACCTGTGAAACACGCACACTCCAAAGCTTAGTAGAAATTCAAATCATGAATGCAAGCCAAATCGAATAATAAACCAAAGTGAAGAATTGCAGCGTAAGTTTTTTTTTGTTTATTCGTTTCATCATCAGGCATCAGAATGGTGCCTTTCCACTATATGTTCCTTTAACAACACTAACTTGTTAAAACTTTTATTCATATGAAGTCTTCTGCTATTCCTATCTTCACCATGGATTTTTCTATAACTTAGCCCACTTGGTGTGATTGAGTAGAATTGTGTTAATCGCCCAAGACCTAGTTACTAAGTATAACTGAAAATTTGAACACTCGTCGTATTAGGATACTTACCTATCGCATACAACTTTTCAGTAATATCGTATTCTCGAAACACCACGATGGTCCTTTTCAATCTGTATTGAGCAGGGGACTCCAAACCTTTTCCTTGAAAGATGATCTTCCTTTGTCCATGAACTTGGATTGGTGTCTGCGTTTGAAAGGGTAGTGTTTGGGGATCGCAATGGTGTCATAACAATTACTATAATATATTATGATACTAATTGAATTAAATTGCTCATTTCTGATGGAATGTGAATTGCTCTCTACAATTCAAGCTCACAAGAGCCTAGTATCTCAGTGTGTTCAGAAGCATTGGAAATGCATTTACTATTTGTTGTGAGCCGTATGCCAATCATTGAGTTTATTGCACTTGCAGCAATGTGCTGACATCGAAAAGCTGTTCCTTATGCGCAGTATTGATGTGTTTGGTAAGTCTCTGACCCATGACATCGCGTGAACATAAGTGTGAACCACTGTATGGGCTACATGCCATTTCCACGGTTTTTACGACACGGTATAAGGAGCAATAAAATAAATTTAAGGAGATTTCTGATGGTCCACATTTCCTCTGAAAATTTCCACAATCACTCCACAATGTTGAAAATTTAATATTCAGTTCAAAAGAAAGTATTGAACTTGGATGATCGAGTGTGACAATCATAGTAAGCCACAAGTTCTTCCCATCAGAAAGTTTCAAAAGCCGGCATTCACTTATTAACTGGAAACTAACCATTTAGGATATCTGTGCTTCCTGGGCTCAGTGCCCCACAGAAACTCCAGTGGTCAAATACTTTAATCAATACATAATCCATTCAACTACAACAATAAAACTACCCTTTCGTGATAGCTTTTGAGTCATCAGTTTACGAACTTTCTTCTTGTTCCCACTTGTTTGAAATTTTCCGTAAAAGTTGCAAAAGTTGTGCGTGTTATGGATTTGAGGATATTCGAATTGATATACAGACACCGGAAAACAGTTTTTAATGTAACCATGGAAGAGGTAGGAAGTGTTGGAACACGGAATAATGAGTGCACAGTTGCTAATGGATCATACAACTGGTAGATGCTATGTATTCAACGATCAATTCTCAAGTATCCTCCAATTTTTAGCAAAGTTCTAGAAACAATAATTAGAAAACGTGGTTTCGGGGATACTCCGTAATTGATACGTGGTGACCGTAATATGTATAAAGTGACAATCAAACTCTTCAAGAAGGTCTGAACAGACAGCATAGTGGAATAGATTTCCACTTGTTAGCAGGGAAATCTTAACTATTTTGGCGGCCAAAGAAAGTAGTTTGCAGCTATGCAATGCAGCTCCGTTCTTCCTGCGGCTCCAGTTCTTGAGTCTCTTGATAAAAACTCCGCCGTGAAAGTGTTCATTCGAAAGCGCCTCGTAACATTTTGTTCGAAGCTTCCAACTGTTTTTCCTTCGCAAAAGCGCCGCTTGCAGGTGCAGTGGTCATAGTTGTAAATGTTTGCGAACCATCCACTTTTCCTCGGCCATTCATTTCGGGGCGAAGGGGGCGCCGGAAATGAGCCGGAGAAAATGACAGTTTGACCAGAAATAGGCTGGACTAGAAATGGACTATCAAGTTGTTTCATTCCTTCCGCGGTCCGCGAAATAGCACTGGTAAAGTGGTGAGTTTGGTCCAAAGATATAATTCTCGAAAACAAACACAAAACTTACGATTTCTGTTAATCATTGATGGTAATTGCCATGTACTATCGGTTGAACGGCGTAAGATTGATTCCTGTAAGTCCATTGTTTTTGCGTAACTGAGTTGTAGTCCCTTTTATTTCTGCTTTCATTTCTAATTCTTCTTCCCTTCTATGAATTTGTACCTTTGTCCAGAACCCTAATTCGTCTATTTCTTCTCGTTCTACTAACTGTTGGTCTAGGTCATCCCCTGAAACCCTGCTGTCTATTTCACTCTGGATAGTTTCGAAACGATCAATACACTTATTGAGAGCATCAAGTTTTGCCTTCAGGACTGCCCGATCATAGATGGCTGTTTCATCTTCAAAGTACTCCTTAATTCTATGTAACTGTTGTTGGATAACATACCGATTACGAACCAGTTTCTTCAGGTCCTCTTCCTCCTCTTGTTCCGACCATTGCTTAGATTTCTTTTTACTCCTCGTCGCCATTATCGTGACTTAGAATAGTTAGAATGTAAGTAATAGTAATACATAGAAAACATACTGATATCGTAAAGGTTATTCTCTGGTAGAGGTGGGTAGTGAGTGAGTGACCTTGTCTCAATGAACTTCTCTTTCAAGTGAACTTATCCCAAATGACCTGCGGATTGAAGACCTGCAGGATAATCACAAGACGTTTCGCGACAGCATGACTCTCCGCGGCCGACGTTTTAACAGACGCGGACGGTCGCGAACTTCTATTAACAAGTGAAGTTCTGGTCAGACCTGCAGGTTGAAAACGTTCTTGACAACAAACTCCTGCGGTTTGATGTTCGAACTTTGAGACCTAGGTCTGCCAAAGCGTTTTTCACAAAGTGGCCTGCAGTAGTTCACCCATCCTTAAATTTTTTTTTCTAGTCAACGAAGGACTCGTTATTCGACCTGAATTTAGAGTCAATACCATTCAAATTTACTATATACTAAAACTATACGGGTCGATACTATACTCATCACAGAGTCAATTATATTTAATAAGTAGGTATTTATATGAAAAAGTTGCATGAGGACTCAAAAAATGACTAGGGAGTAGGAAAAGAAAACAGTAGGTGACTGTCATTTACCGAATTCTGACGGATGACAAAGATAATAGACGTTGAAGGTCAAGCCACGAGATAGCAGTAGTGGTGGTGACAATATCAGAATAGAGACGAAGAACTGCAGGTTTCTTCAGGTCCTCTTCCTCCACTTGTTGAATTGCTTAGATCTCTTTTTACTCCTCGTCGCCATTATCGTGACTTAGAATAGTTAGAATGTAAGTACTAGTAATACATAGAACACATCATGATATCGTAAAAGTTATTCTCTGGTAATTTGTAAGAACAAGATACATGAATGTGTAAAATATTAGGACACGTCAGTTGATTGAAGAATGTTTTGTTTTGTGGTTGCTAAGTAGCACTTCCACAATCCCTGAACAACTATTGAAGGTGTATCATGTACCACTCCCATAATAATAAAATCAAAATGCTTTCACTTCTACATCCCCAAAACGAAGATGCTAGGGATGTCAATATCGGCAAAGAATATCGATATATTGAATACTATTGAATATTAGATATCGATATTTCGATACATCGGTCATCGATAATTTTTCAAACTTTAATCCGAATTACTTTATGAGGCCAGTGAATAATAATGCATTATCGAATTTCATTCTACTACAGGTGAAGAATTCAACCACTCAAAACTTCAATGAAACTTTATTCATGATAATAATTATGTACTGGATCCAGGGAAGTCAATTATCGATATTGTGTATGTAGGGTTGTAAAATCAATGTGAGTGAAGTAAGAAGGAAAAATAAAAAAATTAAATCAAACCAATATTGGTTGGTGATAGAGGTGAGGAAAACCTGATTCAGTGCTCTCCAGTAAGCCTCGAACTGGCTAGAACCCAAGTCTCCAAGATGTCCCTACCTTTTGGTTTATTATCCAATATAAAACCATTGTAATCGCTCTGGAAAAAAATTCTAACCCCCGCTGAAAATTTCATGGTTTACGTTTCAGAATGCGGTTTTAGGTGTAGAATCCGAATCTACAATTTCCGTCCGTCCACCGTACGCCTTCCGCACGATTTCTCCCAAACGGCTGGAGCAAAAGATCTGACATTTTCAGGAAAAATCCATCTTGGTCCGACGACGCCCCAATTCTTGAGCCAGCTCTCTCACTCAATTTAAAGTGCCCTTTAAGGGCTGTCAAAGTTTTGTAAAATCCCTAAAAACCTCAAAACAAGTCGAAGCGGCCTAAATTTGTACTCTTTTTGAAGAACATACCATGAGGAATCGAATGAGACCCTCCCCACGTCCGTAGGTCAAACCATTCCCGATGTATGGCAACACTTTGTGATTTATGGTGCCAACATTTGCGTTTTTTGGTTTATTATTGTTTGTTTGTAACCTAGTGATGCTGATAGCGTCGAGTTGTAGTGAATGTGGATACTGGAGTGATTGCCGATGTGGATACTTGTAGTTTATAGCCGATACACGGGTTGAAGCATTCTGATATGCATGAAACGCTGATAATATATAGGTAAATATTATTCAATATTATTACTGGGGTAAATAAGTATTCTTTCACTGGGGTTTATTATTAAACTTTCTTGCGTTCATGATTTGAATCTGTACTAAGCTTCGGAGTGTGAGTGTTTTACAGGTGATAGAGCGATTATTGAATTTCAGGAGATATGCATAGAGCACGTAGGTAAATCGGATCTCAACCAAAACACCTATTTGGATTGATCAGTTGATAATATTTGTGTGCCTCCTCTACATCAGTCTACCTTTGTCTACATCGTTTGAATTTGGATTTGGCGAAGTTTTAACGCAATACGAGGGCTAAAGGACCTTTTCCGTTATCGTTCCTCCGCGTCCAACTGTCGTCCTCCTCCCCAACCTCAGACCATTATCGTTCCTCCGCCTCGGAAAATACGGGTTTTCAAAAGAAATCTTAGAAATGAAGGTAATAGAACTGACGGTATATTATGTGAAGATATAAATCAATGACAATATTCAATTAAAATGAAATAGGTAACTACAGAAAACTGAAAAATCACATTTGTGTGGATGGAGGCCAAAACTCAACTATTTCCTTTAAAATTTCATCGAATACGTTCACGTTCCTGGCTATGCAGGATTCATAAATTCACACAAATAAGAGTCCAGTAAACTGCGACGGGTTCCCCATTGTCGCTTGTTCCTGCTTTTGCCTTCCCCCATAAGCTTTCAACAGACTGTGTATGCGCTCCAGTAGTTGGGTTTACAAAGTTGAGTGAGTGATTGACAGTCAGGTGACGGAAATTTGGGTCCTGTGACAATGATGCGTTGCTCTCCACTGATGAAACTATTCGACCCAGGAGCGATTTTATCTCGTATTATTATGAATGCCGATCTGTCTGGCAGCGTAAAGCTCTCTTTCGTTCTCAAATGCCAAAAAACCCATTTGGATTGAGTTGTTTTTTCGACGAGAGAATTGATCTATTTCGACTGTACAATTTGTGTGCCTCCAATGCGCGTTTGTCTGACTGAATTCAATTGCACCAATCTCGTATTATGAGAAATGCCCTCTATTCTGTGAAACACAAATTCATTAGCCCTCATAAATGCTTGGTAGAAATTCAAATCATGAACGCAAGCCAATTGAATAATAAACCGCCACTTGTCTGAAAGACTTTGCAGCGTTTTTGACCGTTTGAACACCGTACAATTCATGTCACTGCATCTTCTTTAGTTTTTTAAGAAATTCATTAAACTTGACTGACATAGATCAAAAACTGAACTGACGAAAATCGCATTGAATTCCGACCTCAAAAACCTCGCAGACCAGTCGAATCTATTGAGAGATAGGCGGAGGAACGATAATGATCAGAGGATCGGTCGGCGGACGCGGAGGAACGATAACGGAAAAGGTCTGAACGCAAGCCAATTGAATAATAAACTTGAATTTGCTCACGCGATACCAATAAACAAAAATTGGTAACTACAGTCCTCTGTTGGTAACTAGGCAGTGATAGGCGTTTTGGGAGTTTGGGTTTTTTGATGTCTCCACAGTCAACGGAAATACAAAATTTTTTTCTGATCAAAATTGCCCCTAGTTAAGGAATTACCCATGTATTATATCTTCTCTTCCAACCTAGTCTGGACTCTCATGAGATACCTGTGGTGAAAACGACGGCGCTCCGCTTTACAATACAAAGCCCCGTCCTCGTGGTGTAAGCCGGTCAGGTACACGCCGCAACACTTCGCACGGTTTTAATTGCCTTTTTCCTAATGGCCCGTACATGCTCGCAATACTTAAAGCTCCCTTTGGCTATTTGCCTACAATTAACGGTGACAACTTCCAACTTGAAGATCGATCTCGTCAGGCAGCTCGTCTTTACAAGCCGCGCGCCCGTGGGAGCTTTGCGACTGCCTCAACCTGGTCACGGAATGAGCTCATCGGCGAACTCTTTAGTGTCTCGTTAGCTCAATTGCCTCTTTCGTTTCACTTGTCCGTCTAAGGAAGCTCACGTTCCAGAGTGAAATTCTTCGGAGGGTTTGGAAACTCATTAGGCAGATTTCGGTCCATTATTTTCAATAATAAGCATCTGCAATCGTGTAGCAAACATAGTTTACTATGCCCCTTCAAATTTTGTCATTTTGCTTTTCACGTTGCGTAGAAATAAAGTCTGGAATACGTTCCATAAAAGGGCTTATAACACAGGTCTACAAAATAAAACATTTTTCTTGCTTTTGTTTTTATTTTTTCACCTGCATATATATAATATGAGTGCTCTAAATTCAAATCCGTTTTCAGTTTTGCTCTATCAGGCTAGGTTCACATACAAAATCAAATCAAATTTAATAATGTACTTGATATTTTCAAAGAAATATTACAAGTATATTGAAGACATATAGCCAAGACAAAACTGTTTCTGTGGGTTTAATCAACTTAAATATTTGAAACTTAGTTTGAACAGAGTTGAAGTGGCGGTCAAATGCACAATGATCTTATGATTATTCCAGATGCCTATTTATTTGAACAATTAATGACAAATGATTTGTCCTACTAATGATCTGTTTGTGTTTTTGTTTCAGATTGATAGCGGGAGGGTGGCTAATATTAGGGATCGTGCACTCCCTATCGGCCATCCAGTACACACCTTTCGATGGTTCGATCAATCCGTCGGAATGTGCTCTAGTGCTCAACCAAGATTCCGACGCCAACTACCTGTCTAACAACTAGTGAGTACCTATAAATTATTCAATAACAATACGATTTTGTACGACGATGAGTTGTCTGTGTATTGAATGCTGGTCACGGGGTCCTCAGTTTCTTGGGGTCTTAGTGGCCTTGTTTATGAGGGGTGAAGATTGGGGTCGAAGATTGGACACCATCTATGTTATAGCATTAACAAACTGAATTAAACCTTTAGCAAACTGAATTAAACCTTTAGCAAACTGAATTAACCTTTTTACAAACTGAATTAAACTTTTCCCAATTAGAATTAACCCTTTCGCAATTATATTTAGACTTTACCTCCATATCTGTATTTGCGAAAGAATTTGCGAAAGATTTGCTGTTTAATTCTAATTGCGAGAAGATTAATTCCAATTGCGAAAGGTTTAATTTCAATTGCGAAAAGATTAATTCAGTTTGCTAAAAGTTTAATTTAGTTTGCTAAAGGTTTAATTCAGTTTGCTAATGCTACATATGAGAAGCTACCACAATGCGGTTTATTTGGAAAATTGATCGTGCAGAAATATATATAGCTGTTCCCTTACTTTACACTGTATTTATAAATAGGGATTTTCACATGATCGAGTTGTACATACCTTCAAATTCCATTCAAATGAAACCTTTCTTCTGTCGAATGAAACCTTATGCAAACCAAATGAAGCCAGGTGCCAATAAAATAAAACCTCTTTACAACTAAATTAAACTTTTTCAAATCATCCAGTTGCAAATTATTGGTACTTACTAGCTATCTGTACTTAGATAGCCCTTCCACGTAAATCACACATCTGTACAAAAGTAGTCTGTGGTACATAATCTAAACCCGACACCTCGCGCCTTCATACTTTGTAATTGCATTCAAGATTAGAATACTTGAGAGACCGCCCACGCGGTCTAGATGAGGAGTTTTGAACAGCTCTGCAGCCCTGTCTTGATCGCCCATCTACCTGCTGGTAGACTATTTGTAAATGAAATTGAAGATATTTTGTATGTTAAGGATAGGATTAATTAGAACAAGTACGTCCTATTCTATTCTTAGACTACAAAATTCCGACTAGCGAATACTACCCATTCTACTGAGGATATTATAAGCAGAGCATTAAGTGTAATAGTCCCAAGTGGGCATTTTGACTTGTGTTGCACTCACTAACATATTATCATAAATGTTTTCATACACGTTTTTTCGTAATTATTTAGAAATGCTCTACTCATTAATTTACAATCCAGTTACTTTGTACGTCTTTAAACAAGGATAAGTTACCTACTTTGTTGGCAAACTTTGTTACCTATGGAAGGAACAATTACAATCCGCTTTTCCTGATTTAGTACCTATACATATTATAGTCAACGTGCGAAATCCGATTTTTTTTAAAACAAAATGAAACGTTCGCAATTTCACATATTGTCTAGGCATTCTATATAATGGCTGTGGCCTCCAAGGTATTGTGAATAATATCTTGTTTGTTGAAGTTTATTTCTGTTACTATCAACAATTCCTTTTTATTCCGAAAAGTTTTGTATGTCTAGATATACACATCCTGATCTAAAGGTAATTGCAACTTTCATTCTAATGTGGATTATTACCACAAGAGATCACCACCCACGATGGCTAAAATATACATATTCAAAAAACTAACTGGGAAATGTTTGGCTGGAAAGTTTACCTTTTATCAATATCAAAAGTGGAATTTAAGGAATAGCAGAATCGTTGGTTAATTTGTTATATAAGGCGCCGTGTTCATTATAGGCCCCTTCACCTATATAGCTTGTCTAGCTATTATGCCTAGTCAATGTGTGAATGAAGTTAAAAAAAAACTAAAAATTATATTCATTGATTAAACCAGCTGTCATTCTACAAAGTTCCCAGTCATTACATAGAACTCCTGTATTATGTTCATTGATTACAACAAAAACGAAAAACCTAACAAGCCCTATTAAGGGAGGTTTACGTTTATCGTGAATTTCTTGTTCCTATCTTGTTGGACATTACGCTCGTTCGTGATTCCACTTGACTAAAACCGCCCTCTAACAACTTACGTTAAATCGAGGATCACGATTGACACTATCTCGTGTTTCTTGCATTCATCACGATACGGTTTAGTCCCTCTCTCCTCGTTAGTTAACAAGCTGGATTTCGAGAAGGAACGTTAAAGCGAACCCAAGACAGAACTTGAAAAAACTAACACTAATTGAAAGAACAGAACTTTTTTCGAACATAAAAATGGAAACTCAACATAAAAGTAATCATTTTCAAGTTCAAATAATTGAAAAACTGAATTTTAGAGATTCCAACTTTCCAATTCTTCTTTGAATGTGAAAATATTGAAAGTTGTAAGAAAGAACTTTTTAAATGAATTCATAAATTTCAATTTATATTCATGTATACAATAACTGCAATTGTTGCGTCTGGCGCTTTTCCTATTTACCCCCTATTCTGTGATTTCTGCTCATTTATTTAAACATATACGAAAGTAATGGATGAATTACAAAAAGTCCCCATGTCCGGTTTGTGTATGACTTCGGAGAAAACAGCAAACATCTGATCCAAACTTTAAAAAACTAAATAAATTGAATTAAATGAGAAATCATTAGAATTACACCCTCCATTCCCTCAGTCCATTGTACAAAATGATTTCAGTATATTGCATTTCAAGAGCTAGTTCTACAGAGCAAGGAAGAATCGTGAAAACCAGATGAACATTCTACGAGTAGCTTGAGCAACTCTTGAATGAATCGGCTTTTACTCTATTTATCTTCCCTTACGAGAACAAATTCATAATTCCCGAACGTTTTTTGCTCTAAGAATCTAAAATGGGTTGAAAAAAGGAAAAATAAAAAACAATTGAATTTAAAAATAATAGAGAAGATGTAAATTTATCTTAACCGAAACCCTTCATTCACCTTCTTCTTTAATGAAATTTGACTGTTCCAAAATATATTTGTAAATGAGACCAATTATTTGATGATCGAAAAGAATGACCTTATCGGTAACAAATTTTTCCTACAGCTCTGATTGAAAAGGTTCAGTTACCCTATCGTGGAAGCAAATTCAAAATCATTGAGGTTTATTGCACTTTTATGTGCAACGGAAACTATATTTGGGTTTAAAAAAAGAAGCTATAGCTATATCGAAAATTGGTAAAGAATTATAGATTTGAGTAAGTCGACAAAAAACCAGGCATTTAGGCTTTACCTCATCTAATTCATTTTTTCCTCCATGAAATAGGACATTTCCGAGGTTGGTTGCATTACTAGAGCAAACGTGGGATTAAATAAAAAAGAATCACAAAAATCGGTTAAGAATTATCTATGAAAGAAAAATTTGCCACACACATACAGACATTTTACGCTTGATTTTTCATGGATTAAGTCTTGGAATGGCCTGAAAAAATCAAGTTATTTTCTATCATGATGATTTGTTCCACATCCCCAAGATTAATTCTGAAAGAAGTATCTCTATTGAAACATATCGTTGAAACCCTAAAGATTTTACACTTATAATTGGTATTCTTGTTGCTAAAAAAAATCGTTTTAATTTAATAAGATTTTGAATAGAAAGCGTCATGAAATGAGTACTTTTTATTCACATGGAGACAACTTCCGGGTCAAAATGACCCGGGAAAACCGAAAATATGCGACTTAGAAGCAAACGTGTGAGCTGTCAAACAAAATAGGAATCACCAAAATCAGAGGTGGAGATTTGTATCTTTGTAAAAACAATTTTCCACACACGATTTGAAAGCATTATTAAATAATGAATGAAAATTTGTCATTCTCTTATTTTTTATCTTGTGGATTAAGAACTAGAACTCACTTGAATGGCGAAAAATTTTCGTTCTTTAATGGGATCATAAGAAAGTCATGAACGGATCATGTATTCTTTACTTGACAGTCCATCTAGCAATTAGTGCATTTAGTCCCATTTTTCGTTCACCGAAATATCTGGTCGATAATTATTTTTATGGGTTACATTTGGTTTTTCTTGTGATTGGGGAGTACAATACTGTGGACGAAACTGTATGACAGAAGTACAATCACAACTGTTTCCCACTATATTTTAATGCACCCCTTGCACCTTATCATGATGTGAGGTCAAAATTAGGGATGGAACAAATTCGATGTTTTGCCATCGAGTACAAGTTCGATAATATCGATATAGCCCCCCCCCCGATAAACGTAGAACCAGAAAAATTCCAAGTTGCTTTACCTAACTATTTCCAAAACAAAAATGTAAAAAATAGTCGTAAGCACCCCGATTTAATCTAAAACTAAAAGAAGATTTATGAAGGTATTAAAAACCATGCCGCGTACCGGCGCCAAAATCACGGACAGTGTTCGACCACTGTCATTGTCATTCATACATTTTCAGATAGAAAAACCATATTTAAATTAATTAGGTACTAGGTTCATCATTATTTACGTTTTAGTGATGTAATATATTTTTGAATGTCGTCACGTTAAACACTGTTTCAATCAACTTTACCCCCCCCCCCCCCCTTCCTCTTAATAGCTGTTTTCAGTGACCTCCTATAGAAGGATTCATCCAAAATCATAAACCAGATCATTCATCATAGAGGCATTTATGAAACTTTTTTCCATCACTTAGTGTTTCATATTTTTGTTCCACGTTTCTTTCTCACATTACAAACCCATCCATTATTTTAATCCATTTTGTTTTCTATTGACAAGAATCAAAGTCGTTTTCATGAGTCCCAATGTGTGTGTGTGTCTGTCGCTTAGTGTTGACGCAAGCTTTCGAAAAAGGTGTAATGTGTAGGGGGTTTCGGAAGTCCCCAAAACAGCGATGAAACAATAGATGAAAAACGTCACTGGCGATAAGACCTGAGTTATTTCTTCTCTGCTGGTGCTTTGATTGAACAATTAGAATCGGATGTACCCATTTGCGCAGAATCCATTTTTCTTGAAATCGCAATTGAGGCTTTTCAACACGTATAAGTTGCTCAATCTGTTGAATTTAAAATTGAATTAGATTGTCACGATTGTTCGATATACAAGTCGACGAAAAGGAGAAAAGACAGATGTCTAGGATCTAGATTCTAGGATCTTGTGTTACGGAGTAGGCGGTACCACCCAGCGAGTGACTGGAACGTCTGATGCGCTTGCGCCAACTTCACGCGTCAATTATTATTCTATCCGTTCGGATCTGTGTCACCAGGATTGAAGGAGGGTGCTTTCATTTTCCAGTCACTTAAAAACCGCGTCACCGGTTAGTCTTCTTCAACCTGCTCGCCCCAAGGTTACGTCTCTCGTCCTTACCCAACACTCTTCCCTTTCGATCCCAATTGTGATCCTTTCAAGAGCGTCGTAACCGTTCTGAGATAGGAGCGATGGCACCGATTCGGTCTTGCCTTTTGAGCCGCGACACTCATTAGCACGAATTTACCTCGAACTGCTTAGGGGTTAGTGACGAAGCTTCTACTCAACAGCTACTATAAAGTATTGAAGTATTGAGATCAATCCAAGTAGGTATTTTGGTTGAGAACCGATTTACGTGCGCTATGCATATCTCCTGAAATTCAATAATCGCTGTATCACCTGTGAAACTCGCACACTCCAAAGCTTAGTAGACCTTCAAATTATGAATGCAAGCCAAATGAATGAGATTGAATAATAATCCCCAGTGAAAGAATTTGCAGCGTTTTTTGAATGCCTGGCTGTATGCATTTTCTGTTCGAGTTCTTGGCCTGGGGGTCGCCGTCGGCCTGGCCTTGTATGAGCTGTTGATTAACAGTGATCAGGTGTGCTGATTCAGTATGAGTTGGGCACCCTCCGGAGGCCCTCAATTTCAGTGTGAACATAACTGATGTTTGAATTGGTGATCGTGTGCCCCAAAAATCAGAATTCAGTATCCTCAATTTAAAGTCCTGTAATGAGAGAATCTAAGAACTCCTTGTTTATGCACATTCGTTCTTTATGCGCATCCCTTTTTTTACACGCACCTCTTCCAAATATCTGAAGGTTGAAACTATCGAGGTACGGTTCTGCTTTATTCTCACTAAACACATCTCAAACCGTGGAACAAAGATTAGAATAAAGAGCACAGGGAAAGAGAACGGGCTAAGTCGATTTTTGATCAAAATTGAGTTGAGAATGGAATTTTGTGCAATGAGAATTGCCGAACACGGTGGGGTGGTCAAAACAGGGATATAACGAGTTAAAATGGTTCAAAATAGCGGGAGAGTATTTTAAGTATGGATTTATGAGAAAGAGCCTGCAAAAGAATGGGTTACCTCACAGTTGCCACCCTCCTCACCATTGTGGGATCTTCAATAGATCTGTGAATCGCTGTCTTTTAGAGTTCAAACTCGTCTCCTTTTGGTTTATTATTCAATAATAAACCATTCTAATCGTTCTTGAAAAAAAAATTCTAACCCCACCCCGAAAATTTCAAAGGGTGTAGAATCCAAATCTGCAATAAACAATTTTTCCGTCCGTCCGCCGTACGCCACGATTTCTCCCAAACGGCTGGAGCAAAAAATCTGACATTTTCAGGAAAAATCGATGTTGGTCCGACAACGCCCCAATTCTTTGGAAAGCTCTCTCACTTAATTTAAAGTGCCCTTTAAGGGTTGTCAAAGTTTTGTAAAATCCCTAAAAACCTCAAAAAAGTCAAGGTGGCCTAAATTTGGACTTTTTTTGAAGAACTTTCCGTGAGGAATCGAATGAGCCCCTCCCCAGGTCCGTAGTTCAAACCATTCCCGATATATGGTCCAATTTATGCTGCCAACACTGCATCCACATTCAGTACATCACTAGGTTACTGCAATCAAAACAAAACAACAGGGTTTTTTTTACCGGAGTGAACTCCTAGAAGGGTTTATAGCCGATACACGGGTTGAATCATTCTTATATGAATGCTCCGTCTAACGAAATTTAAAATTTTCAAATATAATATTTTTCCATTGGAATCGCTTTTGAAAAAACGCTGCAAATCCTTTCACTGGGGTTTATTATTCAGTTTCATTCATTTGGCTTGCATTCATGATTTAAATTTCTACTAAGCTTTGGAGTGTTCGTGTTTCACAGGTGATAGAGCGATCATTGAATTTCAGGAGATATGCATAGAGCACTTAAATCAGTTCTCAACCAAAATACCAATTTGGATTGATCAGTTGATCATATCGGTGTGCCTCCTGAAATTCAATAATCACGCACACTTCAAAACTTAGTAGTAATTCAAATTATGAATGCAAGCCAAATGAACGAAATTGAATAATAAACCCCAGTGAAAGAATTTGCAGCGTACCTTGGCAGTACAATTTCGAAATTACAGGTTTTTTCAACACATGATATGAATATTATTGAGTATTTTTCATTCAAATTCGTCTTTCTCGAAACTAGGAAAAACCACGATATCCTCCCCCTGTACTCATCAAATATAAATAAATTGGTTTGAAAAAAAAATCTTGAATTTCACTTGGAGATGATATACATATGAATAATTCCAGGAAAACATATATCATTTTTAATGAGAATGGCAGTTGGAATGGAAAGATGATTATTTTGAACTCGCATATTTCGCTGGGAGTTGCATATTTAATGAAACCAATTCAAAATTACAACTGCGTGACAGCGAGTTTCGCAATAGTTGTACAGCGAACCGAATTCAGGGAGAGAAAAAACACCCTCGTAGATGTTAATTGGGTTCGCACTTTTTTACACAACCTCTGTCTGCTCTGACCCGGATGACGTCACTCGAGAAGGAGCGAATCATCCGCAGGGGTAAGAACACTCTTCAGGAATCTGGCTCGATTGATCGTACGCAGGATACCGTGGGATCGAGAAATTTATTGGAGGAGAGAGGTTCGATGGGAGTCATTTGTATTTGCAATCAACTGGGAACTAGATGGTGTTTCAAGAGAGATGCGACTAGGGGAACAGGTGTACGAGGATTCTACCTACGGGGTTCCGTAATGAAGGAGGTAGTTTGTTACTCCAGCGTACAGGGGCCAGGGATAACTGGACCTTACAGTCAGTTGTAAAGGATTCCTCCTTTAAGAAAACAGCAATACCTGAGTGAAAAAGCTGATTCAACAAATAAGAAAGTCAGTGCAAAGAGTACACCACCTACTTAGACATCAGAAGTAGGAATACTGTATTGTATTTAAACAATATTTCCTCCCAAACCAATACGTCTACCCTTATGATTGAACTGAAGTTGCATTATATTATCTCCTCATTTGCTGCCAAGATGCCTATATTTTCTGTTTCAAAGCTTATTGAGAGGAAAACGGATCGGCCGGCTCGGTGGGCCTCGCTGAATTCACTGAAACACATTCTAATCTAGTTTAAGGAAAAAATACTATTCTAAGAAACAAAAAATTGATAAAAATGCAACTATAACTAGACGTTTTCTGAAAAATACAAAATTAGTGTTGTGATGGATATGGTTAGTTGGCCCTTCCCGATTCTTGAATCCGTCGCCTTGGGAGATGAATCAGACGCCATCAAGCGGCTGGGTCATCCTCTGAGCGTGGTGGGCATTACCGCATTCAGCTCAATGGAAGGGGCAACTATATCATTCCATCACCTCACGTTGTAGAGGAAACGTTGTATGTTTTCAAAAAAAGTTAAAAGATGTTCAATGCTAAATCGATTTCGACGGTTAGGTCGCCATCAGTAGCAGAACAATAACTGGATGTACATTCGAGAAAACAGAGGTTACATAGTGACAGGTGAAAGGCAGCTTCAATCCCATTGGTCAAGAGGTGAGGGGGGAACATCCAATCATATGGTTTCCGTGGAAGTGTAAAGAGCTACGTCGTCTTATAGAGTTTAATAGTTTTTTAAAGAATACTCCAATATGAAAACGCTGCAAATTATTACACAGTGATTTGTTATTTCTGTTTGAGGTCACCAATAAACCAGTGTTATCCAGTAACTCTCTGTGAAAGTGAAAAGAAGATGATTTCTATTAGTCCCAGGGTGGAGTCACAATTTCAGTTTTGATTTGAAAAATAAACAGTTTCTAGAATTCGAACACTTTTGTCCAAAATGAGGTGTTCTGAATGTCCCAGAAAAATTCGGAATAATTGAAAGCGATAGAGCTAGAACAGTTTTGACGTTTCTAGTTGCATTCTCTCAATAATAGGTTCATTTTGTTCATTGTTTTACTTATATTTCTTTGTTATTAGGTTTGTTGTATAACTTTTATCTGCCCCCCCCCACCCTCCCACCCCCCCAATATTTTTTGATCCTTCCTTCACCTCCCCGACCAATAGAATTGCATCTTCTTGCACTTTCAGTGATTTATCTAGAATGGTTACCAAACTCAGAAATAACAAACCTTTGTGTAATAATTTGCAGTGTTTTTATATTGGATTAGGATTTCATAACAATATTTGGAGTCATTAAAAAAACCAAAAAACCTATAAAAAATCGTTTTGTCAAAAACCTGATACCAATAAAATCCATAAAAAATTTCTCATTTTAGTCCATCTCAAAGTTGACAAGCCCACCGATTTTTACATTAAACGTTTCAATTGATTACATTAAATAAACATAGATCAGTGATTCATTTAGATTAGTTTTTAAAACAAATAACAAACCTTTGTGTAACAATTTGTAGTGTTTTATATTGGGGTACAATTTCATACAAAGAGTCTTCTTGAAGGAAACTGGAAAACACTATACAACTATTTACCTTTTGTGTTTTCACGCATCTTAATTATTGAAATTGGGATAGGTGAAATAAATACATCAATAATTATTATCAATCTTTGATGATAATTTGTCTTCTGCACTGCACTCTGGAATCGAAAAACTCTCCCCAAACATGAATTTTGGCTCTTGAGTTGAAGATCGTGCATTGAATGATTTTGCATACAAAAAGTTGTGTTTGGAGGTGATAGCTAAGACCTTCTCATTATTGATATATTTTTGAATGAAAATAGATTCTATCATAAAAATATTGATACCAGCCCCACTCGTCTGAGGTTATTTCCATTCTCTCACTTAATTTTACGACTTCTCAAAGTTTTTTGCACGCTTGACTTCTGGAACGGACTTCACCGATGGAAGCTAAAACAATCATAAAAATAAAACTTCTTATCTAAAGTTATATAAAGCAGTCGTCACTCATCTTAGAGGAGAATCTACTTCCATTTAACAATAATCAGAACGCATTTTCCCAACATCATTAATTTCATCACTTCTATTACTACCAACTGAGATTGATTGAAAGTGATTCCCATATTCAATGCTCATTAGTCATTTTTAGACTCAGTTCAGTTGTTTTTATAGGAAAATTTATTTTGGGTAAATGCTCGTCGTAGCAATCCAAAAGGAAATAGACAAAACCATTCTCATTGATGAGAGACAAACTGCAATATTCTTAATACAATGACATCCGAAAACGGTTTCCATAAACTCGCAGAATCTGTTTACTGTTTAATTTATTTTATCTGCCAATGACATTTTGGATTATTATGTTTTGAAAACTGCTCGTTCCCAAGTAATTTCTCACGAAACACGGCATACTTTCTTAAATAAGCGTATACTACCAATGGACACCTATTGCAACCAACAGCGGATTAAATCCGAGTGACCAATGTCCGCAATCTGTTCCGAGCGCTCGTATCTCTCAGTTTTACAAGGAACATTTTATTTTTTCGCATTCTGGAATTCAAATGTTGAAATTCCTGAGGTGTATACCTCGAGGAACAAGATTTACTACCTCTGGTGAAAGGAACTATGCGCACAGTTGCTTCATTGCAATGTAGCTTGACAAATGGCTCATAAGCCTACGAAAGCCCCCGTAGCTTGGAATCGTTTCGCTGCACCCTCTTCTTTTTTCAAGACCGTATTTCAGTTTTATAACTAAATGCAGTTGGATTGCCTATTTCGTTCTTATGTTTGCTCCACCCTAGAGGCACACGTCTATTGCGTGCGGTTATCAGGAATGTGAGTCAAGGTCCTCGACCGCCCACGAGTCTCTACCCGCTCATTTTACTGTCAGTAAGTCGGTACGTGATGTTTCAATTCCTTTAAAACCTGAAATGAGAAGCAATTACAATTTGCCCAGAGCAGATCATGAGAGTTGTTGAGGCAAATAAAAAACTAGAGACAATAATAATGTAATTGGAGGTCATTGCACGTTCTCTGGTATTGTGACCTTCAAGTCTTGGATATCTAATGAAAGACGACTTGCTGCAGATGCTTCGCCTTTTAATCGACCTTAATCACCAGAACTGTTGAAACGCAAAGAGTCAACCATAATTTATAACTATTTTTAACTCATTTGTATATTAGCTACTTACCATGGCTGGTTATATAAGCCCATTTACGGGTATGGGTAAGAAGGTAGCTGTGGCAAAGGAAGTTTCATAGTCAGTACTGCTCTAATTCTACCCATGAGGTGCAATACCAGTGTGACCCGTAAAACTTGTACTTTTCTTCTTTAAAGCGAGCAATAGTTCTCGGGTACCCCTGCCCCTCTACCGGAGCGGCGTGACCGTCCTCTTTTTTAAGATGCTAAATTTTTTTGTTTACCCCCACCACGTGACCCCTTGCTGTTCCAATAAACCTTCGCGAATAGCAAAGTTCAAGTTTTACGGGTCAAACTAGTGCTGTACCTCATGGGTAGAATTGGAGCGGTACTGACTATGAAACTCCCTTTGCCACTGCCACCTTCTTACCCATCCTCGTAAATGGGCAGACTTTGTTTTGCTCATAGCTCGTAAACGGTTGGAGATGTGGAAAAGTGGAAGGAGTCCATCCGAATGGAAATTTCAAGAGCTACAACTTTTCTTCCATGACAATTTTCGATATCTCCAACGGTTTTCGAGATAATTCAGCTTTACATCGATAAAAGGCGATATAAAGTGAAATAATGGCGGTTCATAGCCCTTAAAATCGTTATAACTCCGTCAAATGAAATTTACACACAAAACCCGTTGGGGGCATTGTAAAACAAGTAGTAATTACAAACATTTTAAGTACGAACGCCTAATTCTACTGAACGACTCGGGAGAAATCGCGTTTTTAAGATTTGCGGACGTTATCCCCCCAACAAACAAAACGGACGCTCATACCGGCTTTCTGTAGGGTCCGTTGCGTCCTTTACTTTATTATGAAGAAAATCAGACCGCGTGCGCTTAATTTGATCGATTGAAACCGAAGATGTAGTCAAAAAACCATGTTTAGGTCATACAAAATCGAAAAAATCGTCAAAATATACTGTTATAGCTTCCAAAACCGTTCAGTTTTGGAGGAACTGATTCTTCTGATTCTGACTTCCCTTCATATTGAGATTTGAGAGAATGACTATGCATATCCAGTATTGTTTGTATATGTCTGCTTTTGTTTGTGTTTCTAGCAATAAAGTTTGAGAGCATGTTGATGGACATACCCACACAAATAATGACTACATATGATTTAATTTTTGAGATAACTGATGCACAATTATATCTTCACATCTATTGGTGCCTCTGTATTAGTGATAAATGTAAACTGTGAATTTTGAAATCATCATTCGAGCATAGATTTCTGGAATCGTCCGTGTTTCGTTTATAAGTGATACACTACAAAAAATTATTGCTCCACACTGTAAGTAATAACCACACCTGAATTGAGCTACTTGTTGGAGATTCAGTCACCTTCGATACACTAAAAGTCGCTGTGCTGTGTCCTAGGCTTGAATAGTCGCAAGTTGCGTGACTCCTTAACATATGTAAAATAGGGTGGAGTGTGCCTTATCGGACTTGTTGAAAGAGCCGATCTTATTGAGACCCATTCTTAATTGTTTCAGCCCGTTCGGCGCGCCACCTACGTGCATCACCTACGACGCCGTCGACCAAGCCTACTTGGAAGCACGCAAGAGGATACGTAAGTACAACACAGCCCACCTCCTTCCTTCCATCTTCCGAGCTCGTTATCTGTGTCATCGCGTAGTCCGTTCTAATAGCGTCTTGCCATGGGAGCGGTGAAAAGTTGTTCCCCGCGTTTATTTATTGTGAGCCTTTCAACATCTGAGGTTGCATCGAGGAGTAGTTCTGTCTTACAATTTATTTAGACTCCGTTCATCGTTTGAAATTGCTTTGCGTTTGCATTGGTTTCACTCGTCCTCTGGATGAGGTGCCCCACTGTAAGGGAAGGGCGATGGAAGATTCGGCCCAGACCCCTAATACCTGTAGAAGATTCGGCCCAAGCGGAATAGAGACCCTCCGGTCAGTGGAAAATTCGGCCCAAACAAAATATTACCTGAGGTTTAGGTATTGGGTAGTGGAAAATTCGGCCCAGAGGAACTGCTACTGTTTACAAGTATATTTAAAGATCGTCACAGGAACATATATAATTGTCACATTCAAGTTTTCCTAATGTATACTAGAATATCACAAGGTTCAGTCAAAAGTGACTATCGTCAAACGTCAAATCGTCAATCGTCAAACCGCACATACATTCGGCGCATAATGGTGGCTTACTCTGGCCACAAAACCAAATGGTGTAAGGTCCCTGCGAGGTATTTGTCGAGTTGCCTTGAGAGGAACTCCTGTCTTTTCTTGGTATGAGGGTTTTTTGTATGTGGGGTATCTGAGCAACTATTTATTTTTATTAAAACTTCTTTTTGGTACTCAAGAAGTTGACGAGTGAAGCTGAATATGTGCGGATGAGGACTAGGGAACATGATCGGGGTGTAAAAAAGGCAGTCCAAAAAATAATTTAAGCCACTTGCCAACATCATTGTGTTCTTTGTAGTCCGAAGCGAATCCCACATTTTGTATTTTTCGCCACCCAAAAAAATTTGGGGCTAAATTAAGTAAGGCCCTAAGGGAACTTACCCGGAAGACACCTAATTATTCCAATAATCGGGAGAAGCACAGGGACCTAGGCGCAAGTAGCCTTGCCTCAGAGGGACGACCTCAAAAACACAGGTGATTGGAGGAGAAGGCACACTAGTGACTTACATAGCTCAAGTCCTTGAAAAGTGCATGCTAAGACAACTAAAACTACTTCGTACTTCAATTCGAGCAAGAATAAGAACTTGTAACGACTTGGTGTTCATAAACAATTTTGAATGGCACATCATAATGCTTTTTGGTATCGCCCTAAGAAACTTCGGTACTTGCAGTAGGTACTTATTACTGTGTACTCAGTACAATTACTAAGAACTAAGTTTGTAACAAAACTTTGTACACCTCAACATAGGTTTTATTCAGCGAAATAGAAAGTAATGGGTTTTTCATGAATAGTTTAGAACAGGTAACTAACAAACAATGGATGGGGAACAGGCATAAATTAGAACTGTAGTTTTATTACATTTTCCCCCTCTTCATTTTGGAACGTGTGAGGGTGATGGAATGGTATAGTTGCCCCTTCCAAGCAGGTGGATGCATTAAATAATGCTCTGCCACGCTCAGAAGTTGATTCAGACGCTTGCAGGCGTCCGACGCATCTCCCAAGGTGACAGATTCTAAAATCGGGAAGGGGCCGACTAACCATATCCATCACAAACGTAGTCAGCAAGATAACTTGGGGGTTTTTTCAACCTGCTGCTCCTTCGAATCATTTGATTCCTTGAATTTGGCGTGTGTTCAACTTGAGTTTTGTCTTCAATTGGTTCATCACCATGTGGTGACGTAGGATTAGACTGCACGATTTCCGGCGTTTCCTAGGACCATATCAGTATGATTGTCTTTTCCTGTTAGAGCTAAATGCTGTGTTGATACGGTAGTCTTTCGTCCATCTGCTAACCGGACGTGAGTGTAATGCGGGTTGGCCTCTAGTAACTCGACTTCATCTACAAATGGTTCATTCTTGCTGGGACGGACAGATCTTTTGAGCAAGACCTTTCCAGGTTCTAAAAGCCAGGAAGGTAGAGTTTCACCACTTGGCGACTTCCTTGGGTGCGTGAACATGCGTTCGTGTGGGTTTTAGTTTGTCGCAGTACGGAGAAGTGATCGAATAGAATGCAAAGCTTGTTGTAACACGTTTTCCCAATCATCTGTGTTCAAATTGTAAGTGTGTAAGGCTAGTTGTATCATTTTCTTCAAGATACCATTATACCTCTCGATTTGTCCGTTTCCTTGTGGGTAATAAGGAGTAGTTCTGCTAGATGCAATTCCACTAGAATGTAAGAAAGTTTTGAATTCGCATGACATGAAAGATGTTCCTCTATCAGAATGGACATACGATGGCATACCAAACACCGAGAATATTTGCTTCATACTTTGGATAAGAGTATTGGCGCTCAAATCTTTACAAGCAGCAGGGTGAAAAAAAGCTCCAAGTTATCTTGCTGACTACGTTCCAAATTGAAGAGGGGGAAAATTTGATAAAACTACAGTTCTAATTTATGCCTGTTCCCCATCAATTGTTTGTTAGTTATCATGCTGTTCTAAACTATTCATGAAAAACCCGTAGCTTTCGATTATGCCATAATTTCGCTGAACAAAACCCATGTTGAGTTGTACAAGTTTATTACGATTCATTCAGCGAAATTACGCATAATCGAAAGCTACGGGGTTTTCATGAATAGTTTAGAACAGCGTGGTAACTAACAAACAATTGATGGGAAACAGGCATAAACACCGAGAATCACAAAGTTCTTGAGCAGTTTTTGGAGAACTTTCTCGGTACTTATTTTTCAAGCACTTATACTTGTCCAATCTCATCAATCATGCAGCGTAATATTTTTGCAGACCGTCAAACTCGATGATATCCGATTCGTACCAGATTTGTTCTTCCGTTCTACCTTCGCGGTAGCAAGTAGGAATGTGCGTTCCACATAACTTCCTGTCGAGATCGCAGGCAAAAGATCAAGGCGAGAAGCGATTTACAAATAAGGCACGGCCACCAGAACAACGAACCGCCCGGGGAAAGCGGATCTAAAATGAAGGCGGGTCCTTGCAGCGACCTTACAGCCGCGGTTATTGTCCTTGCCGTGCGTTTTGGATGACTTTCGTGCCCTGACGAGGCGAGCCAACAAATCGAAAACTGTTACGTGTAAAAGAAAAAATGACCGAAAAAACATTCATACGGAGGAAGAAAAAGGGGGTTTTACACGAAGGAAGTGAACGTTAGTCGGTGATCACGTTTAACTTGGAGTTTCCGTTTTTGTTCAGTACTTTTGTGCGTGGGATTCCGTGGTACCATATACGATTTGGTGGTAAATAGAACCAATAAGCCACTTCACCTAACAACCGAGACGTGACCGAAACTAATCCGAAAGCTGTTGGCGATCGTCTTGTTCATACGAAATGGGGTTTCACAGCAAATTCACGTGTACACCCACGGTTGCCAACTTTTTTTCAGAAAACCCCCTGAGGGGGAAATAAAAATCCCTAAAAAAACCCTACATCCATTTTTAAAATCCCTAGAAAAACCCCGAAGTCATGCGTACCTCTTTGTATCGCCATAGCCTGGATAGAGGAGCAGTGCGAATTTGGCGGAATATCAGAACAAGAGAATTAATGCACTACATCACATCATGCTGAACGTATATTGTTTTAATGAGCAAAAACTACAGATAACACCAGGTATCCACTCCACACTACAACCTACTTCTAATCTAAAATACTAGTACCTAATCTAAAATAGTAGCACATTGAGATCATTATCTGAAGAATGAGATCGTGCGAAGGTATTTGGTTTCAAGAGCAAAAACTACAGATATAACTAGGTGTCAACTCCATACTACAACTTACCTACTTCAAATATAAAATACTATTAGGTACCTACACCTATCTTCTACTAAAACGCTGCAAATTCTTTCACGGGGGTTTATTATTCAATTGGCTTGCCTTCGTTATTTGAATATCTACTAAGCTTTGGGGTGTGCGTGTTTCACAGGTGACAGAGGGATTATTGAATTTCAGGAGGCACACAAATAATATTTGTGCCTCGATTATATTATTATATTGTAATATATCAATAATATTACATTAGGCACACAATAATAAACCAAAATAACGCAAATTTTGGCACCATAAATCGGGCCATACATTGGGAATAGTTTGGGCTTCGGACCTGGGGGAGGGGCTCATTCGATTCCTCATGGAGTGTTCTTCAAAAAGAGTCCAAATTTAGGCCGCCTTGACTTTTTTTTGAGGTTTTTAGGGATTTTACAAAACTTTGACAACCCTTTTAGGGCACTTTAAATTAAGTGAGAGAGCTGGCTCAAGAATTGGGGCGTTGTCGGAGCAATATTGATTTTTCCTGAAAATTTCAGCTTTTTTGCTTTAGCCGTTTGGAAGAAATCGTGCGTACGGCGGACGGACGGAAAATTTTTTATTGCAGATTCGGATTCTACACTCTTTGAAACGTAAACCATGAAATTTTCAGGGGGGTTTGCTTTTTTTTTTTTTTTTTTTTTTTTTTTCAAGAGCGATTACAATGGTTTATTATTGAATAATAAACCAAAAGTGAAATATGTTTTTTAAACCAACAGTCTAAAAAATGAAAAAATTTCAAAAATCTAAATCACATTCCAGGTCCAATGCGTCCGCTATCGCGCTGTCCATTTCGCTATTGATGTGGTCGTACATCTGTTCATTGAACAACGAGATCATCTCCTCCGTGGGTACAAAATTAACACAAGAGATGCCCTCATTTCGGAGAAAATATCTCACCATCAGAATGCTCTGTGTAACTTCAACAAAGAGCCTAAAGATAGATGAAATCCCTTAATTCCCCCTGACTAGCAAAACAAAAACCCTAAACATTTCATCACCCTTTAAAAAAAAACCCTAAATTTAGGGGGAAAACCCCAAATTGGCAACCGTGTGTACACCTCCTTTCCACAGAAACAGAGAAATATTACATTCTTCTTCCCTTCTTCATGGGGACGATCTTTCTTTATCTCTGAAATTACCATAAAGAGAAAGAAACATCTGCATGCAGTCAAACCTAGTTCCCTGGTGTCACATTTTGAGCGGTGAAATTATGAAATTCACATCATTAATTTTTTTTTTTAAATGCTCATTTATTTTATATAGCATACAACATAGAACAAATTATTCAATATACAGAATTACAAAATAAACCCCCTCACTTAAAGCAAGCTTGTAACGTCGGGTGGTTAGCCTCGTTCTCAAGCCTTCATGTTACGCCCAAAACTATAATTCAAATTAAATTAACAGGAATATAATAGTAAAAAGAAATTAGTGCAATAGCAAAAATAAATTGGAATCCAAGAGACGGTAAAAAGAAAGTAACCAAAATTATGAAATCACTCATAAAAGATTTACACATAAAATCTTAACAAAAATTCAAAAAGAGAAGCAAAGATCAACAAAGTGTAGAGGAAATTCACAAAGCGAAAGGAAAATCGACAAAGCGAAAGAAATTTTGTCAGAAAATTGATAGTTAACTAGGTATATCTTTGAACGAAGAAAACTTGAAAAACAATCTGGCATGGATATAATTCTATAATTTACGAAAATTCGTTCATACGATCATGCTGTAGGACTGGAATTTTTCCAAGAGGTTTTCACTCGTCAGTCGTTTGTTATCCTACCTGCAGTCAAAGCCACCTGAAAATATTCTTCTTCGTTTGCAATATTTATTTATGTTCGATGTGATTTTGGCTACTCAAATGAGTTTTAATGATTATAACCGTATGAATGGTGAGATAAGTGCGGAGGGTAGACAGAAATGTGGAATATGTTCTTTTTGAAAATCTAATGAATTCTAGGAGGCTATCCAACTTTCCAAGCACGAACATTGTAACAGAAGAGTTTATAAATAATATATCAAACTGTCGTTTTATTGAGTGGTAGGCAATCCTTTTACATCGGTACGTTTTCCTGTTTTTTGCTTTAGTAGTGTCATTGTGGGGAGTCCACACGACGTTATTTATGTGACGGTTTAGAAAGACCAGCTAGTAAGAGCGTTCTGTCATCCGTAGCCCGCAGATGGTCGTAACTTGAAATCATGAAAATTGTTCCAGTATGTTTAAGGCAAACTGTCGTGCCTTCGGAGTCGCTTATATTGGATATTCCGACGCGGACTGCCTCAGTAATTTCCAGCTATGCACACTCGCAGGCTCAGTAATGATGAACGATTTACTGACCGGCTACTAGTGAGCAGGAGCACGGCTGACCCCAGAGCGATCTTGCCCTTTCCTAGTATAAGATATATTGCTCGGTCGCTGAATCGGTTAGCGAGTTATCTTCTCACTCTGAAATCAGCTTATTTAATGGTGAGACTTCCTAAGTTTCCTATTCTCCGAAGTATAAATTAGCAAGCACAATTGATAGCAGTTTCTAGGTATGCTTGCTTCTTCCGTACGACTAATTACCTATTATCACAAGAATTTTCTTATGCTTGTTTACGTACCCAATCATTTCAAGAGAGTTCAAGCTCTCACAATTTCCTTATTATAAAAATCGTTTTGCATTAATGGGAAAGCCCATATATCTTTATTACACACCAGACATACCCCTAACATACCAAAAATTTGAGATGTTGCCCCACTGTAAGACGTTATATTGATTTGGAATGGTTGATTTTTCGCACTAACAAACCTAGTTTCAAATCAATAAAACATCTCACAATGGTTAAAATAACCGATCTAGAAGGACAAAGGCAAAACATCGGTCTTGTTGACTCCAAACTTGGATCCCAGGGGTTTTTGAGGACAAAAAACAAAATTTTGAAGTCAAAACCTTCGAAAAATGAACTTCAGGTGAAAAAAAGGAATAATAGGAACGCAATGTAGGAAAAATGCTAATTTATTACAACGTGCAGTAGTATATGGGGTCCAGAGAGAGTAAATCCTTTAGTTAGAAACCAGATTCTATTCCTATGTAACAATTAATCCTAAAAAGTACAAACTTGAACGTTATTTAAACGACATTTCGTTCGTATCACCCTATAAGATTTTCAGAAGGTAATTGATAAGGAACTCAAAAGGAGTATGAACTTCAGACTGATGAAAAGATTCCAAGATGAATTGGTAACTAGGTAGTATTTGGTAATAGAATAGCAAATGGTCAAAATCGCAGGCAGATCATGAGAAGAATCACAGAGTCATGGAAATTTCAATCAATTAATTACTAAGGCAATCATAATAAGTGCATGTGGGGGGTTATACATATTGAAGTACAATGTGCATTGTACAAACACTGTCAGATTTCATGTGGTATTCGTACTGTTGTCTTGACTAATGTCTTGAGTATATTGGCGAGGACGGATGTATAAAGTCTTGTCTTTTTATGTATAAAGCCTTGTCTGTTAAGTTTGATGTTTAACACTTCTGAGCACACGAATTGCTGAAACACAATATGAATAAGAAACACGAACGTGCTGGAAATTATAATCAACGCAAAAGTGAAAACCCTTGGAATGCGATCATAATTTGTAAGGGTTTAATATATTCAAGTACAATGCACATTACAAACAACGAAACATTGGTATTCTTGTTCATTAATGTCTTCTCAATGAGAACAGATGTATACAATGTGATTGTCTTGCAGAACATTACTTGGAAAAACTTTCATTTACAGCTACTGCGCATGCCCGAACGTGAAATCATTTGGAACAAACCTAATTTCTACAGTTCTCATACGATTTTGATGCAATTTTTGAGGAATGTACTGGTTAAAATTAATATCGTTTGAGTTTCATTTTGTGTGCAAACACAGAATCTTCCAAGCATCATTTTCTCAGGTACTAATCATTCGATCGCGCTAAAATTGTTAAGGAGTTCGGGGAAGAATGATCTAACACCTAATATCGCATCAATTCAGATACAATAAAAACGATCATATCATAATCAAATCAATTTCAATTAGCGCAACATACCCGCAATAATGCCGACTAACATTTAGAAGGCGTTGAAGTGTGGACAATTCTGTCCCGTGAATGTCTGTACCTCGATTATATCCCACATCTTTTGAGATTATCTGAAATTCTTCACAAAATTTAAACGTTCTCATCACCTAGAGGAGGGAGCTGTGTGCCACACCCTACATGGCAGAAGTTCACACTCCCAAGGTCCCACATTCACTATTAGTTTAAAACGCTAATTTTTCAACAGCTTTTCCAAATTAGAATCATTCAGTTGAATCTGTAATTTTCCAATTTGATGTATGCATGGTCTATTTATTGTCAACCCTATTTACAAATTCATCCAAAAAATCAATATTTTTACTCCTTATCAGCGCGTAACAATTAACACGTTTATTTGCCCAAAAGCGATGGTACACGACAAACTAAGCTAACAAACTAAAATTAAATTTTATTTGTTTTAAAGAAACCCAAAAAGATTCAAATTGAACATTCTCATCGATTAGACCACCCGCCTCAATGAAACGATTATCCACGACTTCATACGTCAAACATTGTAATCCGATTATTTATTATGGCAACAGGGCACCAGCCAGAGCAAACTAGAGTTGTGAATTATTTCGTAGGATTCGTGACCCAGGATATTCAGATTCCGTTCTCCAGTTACGAAATACCCACATTTTCTTCAAATCTTCTAAGCAGGACGTGATTTATTAATTTTTCATACGAAAAGGTCCGCATAATGAAACCTGTTGCCACAGCTCGCCTGCTAAAGGTAGGTACCGTAGCATCGGACAGGTGGTCTTTCAATTTGGGCGGGCCCCTCTCATTTTCGGATTTCCGAACGATTCTTGACCTTTCAGCTGAGGCAGGCTGGAATTTATCATTCAACAAGAGGAGATCGATAGCTGCTCTTTTAATTACTACGTATGCAGTCATAATTCTTGAATAACAGGAAACTAACTTTACAATCAAAGATTATGAGTGTTATCCTATGCAGCTGATGTCTCCAAGTTAATAGCATATAGTTCTATCCAGTTAAACTTCGATATTCACTCATCTTTCATTAATTTATTCGCGTATTGGCCCATACATCCTGAATGGTTTGAGTTACGGACCTGGGGAGGGGCTCATTCGATTCCTCGTGGGAAGTTCTTCAAAAAGAGTCCAAATTCAGGCCGCCTTGACTTTTTTTTGAGGTTTTTAGGGATTTTACAAAACCTTGACAACCCTTAAAGGGCACTTTAAATTAAGTGAGAGACCTAAAGGATTGGGGCGTTGTCGGACCAACATGGATTTTTCCTGAAAATTTCAGATTGTTTGCTCCAGCCGTTTGGGAGAAATCGTGTGTACGGCGGACGGACGGAAAAATTATTATTGCAGATTTGGATTCTACACCCTTTGAAACGTAAACCATGAAGTTTTCAGGGGGGGGTTAGAGTTTTTTTTTCAAGAGCGATTACAATGGTTTATTATTGAATAATAAACCCAAAATCAAATTAAAGATATTGCTCAACAAATCCAGTGGCAATCCCATGGAACCACAGGAGCAAGCTAGTGGGGCCCGTTTATAAATACATATATTCGTTGAAGTTTTTCGACATTTTCAAACAAATATTTTAAATTTGTGGATACAATTTTAATAATAACGCGATATACAGGGTGGATGGGGATCAGTGTGAACATTTTTTTTGGGTAAAACTACATCGAAAATGGAGTAGAATGCCGCCAGAGTGGGGGTCCTATCTCAGTCCATTGGATAGTTATGATTTTTTTAGTGCCTTCACGGTCAACTCCGACCTCACGTCATGAAATCGAGTTTTCTGGAACACTGAAGCGTCCATTTTAATTTTATTACACATTTTCGGATTCAGCATTAAATTTTCTATAAGATAAACATAATTTCAACCTTATAAACTTTCGATAACTCTGTTCATAATCGCAGTAAAAGGGAAAATTTGAAAAATTTGAAATTTTTCGATAAAATTCGAAACAGAGCCGACGTTCCAAAAATAGGCCAAGAAGTTGTCAAATCTCATAAAAACTTCCTCATTTCATGAGCTTTCCAACGGTATACTCAATTTCAGGATTACGACATTTTTTCTTTGAGAAATTAAGTTTCAAATACAAAAAACCAAGGTGAGGGCGTCAATCTTGGTGGGGAAGGGGGTGCAAGGAGTTACTCACGTTCTCGTTTCTTTCTGTTTCTTTATTCTTATTTTCTGTTAAAAAACCTGCAAAGTAAAACAAACAAAAATGAATTTAGGTTAACATTTATTCGAACTGACGTCCCCTGTTTCGAATGCATAACCTAGCTCGTTTTCGAATAGCTCTCACAGTAACTGAGAGTGTTAACTTCTCCTGAAGTTTTTGAGCTGCTGCTACAATTTTTCCCCTCAACTCTTCTTCTGTGTTCACCTGCGTTTTGTAGACTTCTTGTTTCAAAAATCCCCAAACGAACGTGAGTAACTCCTTGCACCCCTTCCCTACCAAGATTGACGCCCCCACCTTGGTTTTTTGTATTTGAAACTTAATTTCTCAAAGAAAAAATGTTGTAATCCTGAAATTGAGTATACCGTTGGAAAGCTCATGAAATGAGGAAGTTTTTATGAGATTTGACAACTTCTTGGCCTATTTTTGGAACGTCGGCTCTGTTTCGAATTTTTCAAATTTTTCCTTTTACTGCGATTATGAACGGAGTTATCGAAATTTTATAAGGTTGAAATTATGTTTATCTTATAGGAAATTTGATGCTGAATCCGAAAATGTGTAATAAAATTAAAATGGACGCTTCAGTGTTCCAGAAAATTCGATTTCATGACGTGAGGTCGGAGTTGACCGTGAAAGCACTAAAAAAATCATAACTATCCAATGGACTGAGATAAGACCCCCACTCTGGCGGCATTCTACTCCATTTTCGATGTAGTTTCACCCAAAAAAAATGTTCACACTGATCCCCATCCACCCTGTATTGCATTTTACATTTGTTAGTCAAAGATTCGCTCCGTCAGATCTCAACACGAATTCCAAGGCAGTTTCGTTCGTTGGAATAGGATTTGAAGGGAAAGGAGAAACTGGACGGCGGTTTTTTGACATTTCGTCTCAAGGTAGAAGAGGTAATTCTGAGCAAAGGACGATCCTCCAACAGGTTTCGTTTTCAACCGCCTCTTACAAGACGTTGAATTGATTCGTAAATATGCACAATATGGTATGAAGTCCATCCAAACACCCCATTTGACGAGCTGACACGGAATTGTGGGGTTTCTGAAGTAGGTCTTGATGATGTACCTGTTACGGAGAAGTGAGAAAAAGCGAGGAACCACTCGATCTGCAGGGGCATGAGGATGAATAGGAATAATTTTATGTGAGAAAATGGGTTGCACAACTTTTTTTTTCAAGATCGAGTCCGAACTGAAGTATTAACTCTGGGTCAAGATTCCTCGATTTTCTCACTCTCAGTCCAACGTTCGTGTAGGAGGTTCGTTTTCATTTCATTCATCTCGTAACACAGGTTTTTACGTCCTGGTTTGATGTTGACGTAACTCCCTGAGGACAATACAAAACGTCTGCCAAGTGGGTGTGGCACATAGCTTCCTCGTATCCATAACATGACTGTATAGATCATTGAAAATTATAATTGACTAAAGCTACATCAGTCCGAACAATCCCTGAAATTTTCATCGAAATCAGTCATGAACTCCCTGAGTTATGCGCGAAACAAGGATTTCACGTTTGCGAATGCGCAGAGGCTACTATTGATCCGGGGGTCATGAAACTTATAGGGGATCATCTACACATCAAACCGAACAATCCCTGAAAATTTCATCGAAATCGGTCAAGAACTCCCGGAGTTATGCTTGTGGCACGGATTTCACGTTTGCGCATGCGCAGAGGCTACTATTGATCCGGGGGTCATGAAACTCATAGGGGACCATCTACACCCCAACCGCACAATCCCTGAAAATTTCATCAAAATCGGACTATAAGTTCGTGTAGTTTTGGATTTGCTGACAAGGATTTGCTGACAGACAGACAGACAGACACGGAACCAAAATTGTTCAGAAAGGTCTAAAACGCAAAATGCGAGTGGAATTTTGATTTTGGAGACAAAAAAATTTTCACATTTCGAAAGTGAAAACAATGCTTCCGCTACCTTGGTAGACTCGGAAGCAAAAGTTAGCCTGTGGAAGTTTGAAGATTGAACCCGATCGATGACTGAATTTTTGGTTCTCAATTTCATAATTAACTATTAACATCTGTAACAGTTCTCGCGAGCTGTTAAGGGAGCCGTTCTCTTGAACGGCGTCAGAGTTAGCGAAGCCGGTTCGGATCGTGATGCAAATTTCTGAGGTAAAACATACATGCAAACATGTACCAAATTGCCAAAACATGCTCACAAAAAAGTGGAAGATGCAAAATTAAATCAAAAGTTCAACTTGTTTTCAATGAGTCATTTTGAGAATAAGGTTGTTTGTATTAGCGTGAATCTTTAAAAATTGATTTAAAAAATTTGGATAAATTTAAGATTGTAATATCTGTTTTTAGTTTATGGTTATTTCACTATTTTCTACTTATTTTTCATAAACGAGTAAAACAGGCAAGAAAAACAGTGCGTAGATAGAAAATGTTCATTTTATTTACAGAACTTGTTCACCTGTCCCGTGTCTCAAATCGTAAAGCATTTTCTTGGCTCTTTCGAATATTTGGAGATTCCTGCCACTCTCATTAATCCTAGTCTCACTAAAAACTGTGATAAGATTTGCTGGAACATCAATGAAATTTTTTTTTTTTAAATTTTTTTAAAAATTTTTTTTAATTACAATCAAGTCAGTTTCAACAACTTATTAGTAACTTATTTCTAGTATCATAATTTAATATTCAGTCCTCTTGTACATAACAGGGGTTCCTTTTGTTCTAATAATAATAATAGTTTGTTCGCACTTCACTCGCGATAAGTCTTTATACGTCAAGTGTCAGTTCGAACGGCTTTCTTCTTTTTAGTCTTCGAAAAAGGTTGTCAATGTCTAGGAGTTGGACGGCCTCTGCGTTGACGTGGCCCTTTAGCCGCTCAGAGTGTTTAACGGCGAATTTCCGTATTGTGGCAGCGACACTCTCGATCTTCAAATCATTATGAAGGTTGTCGTTCCGAATGTACCAAGGTGCATCGACGATGTTCCTTAATACTTAGGTTCTGGAATGTTTGTACAATCTTGATGTTGCTATTAGCAGTGCAGCCCCACAACTGCACACCATAGGTCCACACAGGTTTTAGGACCTGCTTGTCCTAAAACCTCTGACATGAAAATGTCTTCATGTAGATTTCCTTTTCAATTGGAAGTGGTCATATCCATTTGGTCAACTGTAAGGTTAATTCTGCTGTTCCAACGAGAAGCGAATTGATGAACCAACACAGAGTTTGTAGGAGAAAACGTGGTATATTTCCATACAAATTAAGAGAGTTAGAACGTTTAATCGATTTCAACGGTTAGGTCATCATCAGTAACGGAACAATAACTTATGGTTGTGAAAGTTCTAGGATTGATTTTACAAGTACCTATGTACTACACTGTTTTACGGAGCACAAGAGTACTTTGAATAAAAATATCTGCTTTTAAAAATCGACCTCATAACAACAACCCTAATCACATTCATTTGCACGATTAAACGAAAATGACTGTCGGCAAGATTGTTTCACTTTCCACCTTTGATTCTCAGCTTCAGTTTAACTAGGCTTTTAACTAAAAGTTTAACTAGCTATGGAAATTTCAATAGAACCTTTAAAATGTCAAAAGAAATAACTTTGGGCTCAACAAACACCCTGTTCGTTGAAAAAAGGGGTCACGTAAATTGCTACTGGACTAATTTTGAAATGAAGAACTCTTCAAAAACGTTCGGCAAAACGTTTCTTGACAATTTTGGTTTTAAAATCGACCCTTGAAGAAGTGATCTTGCAAATATATCTATAGAAAAACAGAATATTTATGCATTTTATATGTACAAGCAATATCCATGTATATGTTTATAAAATTAAGAACGTGATAACTTGTTCCGCTCAACTTATACGGTGGTTAGCACCTACTGACATCGTCACGCCTAAAAGCCCCGAAAGTTGCTCCTCTAATTGGCCGAATCAATTTACCCCCTAATTAGGGCTTCGGAGCTCTCGTCATAAATCTTGAAAACAAAACATTCTTTTAGGAACTCAAGTTATGACGCAGGCCTTCAAGCATAAATCACAGCTACACATAACTGGTTAATAATGCACCTCCTCAGGCTCCCGCCACATTTATCTATACGCCGTCTGACAGCCACCTGCTCCTGAAGGAACAAGACGTGAAATGTCGCTCTTTAATGGTAAAGGCGATCGAGATTCTAATCTTTTCCTTCTGAGTTGAATTGCCACGACTAGTTTGGCTCTGTCAGCCTTTCGCTCGAGGGATTTAGCACAAGTTGGAAAATACAACAAATATTGTTGCAAACTTTTGGTTCTGTGTACAAAATGGTGCGATATAGGGGGTGAGGAAAGCTAGACACGATCGTTCTACTATCTCCGAGGGCTCTCTTGCCGTAGGAAATCGTTGAAAAAAAGTTATGAACTCTTTTTTTACGACTTTTCTTTAAACCATTTTTGGCAAAATGATCGAATTTGGAATCATTTTAACTTTTCTCCGGGAAAAACTTGCGGATTTGTTCATTTTCTTTACGACTTTAAATTATTGATTTATTGTACTATCCACCCACTATTCAGGGGGGAGTGAAAGACCTCGATTGCCCGCTGCTTTTAAGTAATTTTTCAGTGCTGCCGAATTCAAACCAACTGGTGAAGAGCACTGATGGCTAGGTTGATAGTGACCCAGCTGCTGTGATCAGTTCCTTTAAATCTGCTAAGGTCGATTCGATTGTCTTCAAAAATGGAAAGTCAGAGATGGATCGTCAGTAACGATTATGCGGTTATCAAAGAGCTACCTTCTATTCCACCATAATATCCGCTTGTAATTGCCTATTGTCAGTGTAGCCGTAGCATGATCGATTGTAAATTTGAAGGGTTGGTCCAACTACAAAGCACATTGTGGTAATGGGAACGAAACTATAAACTATATTCATGACTAAGCTTGTCCACTGTTGCAACTATTGCAAGGAAAGAATCAGATTTAGAGTGTTGGTTCTACCAAACTATACAGATTGGTACTTTAAGAGGCGTTCCATTAATCAAAAATGATCTATCATAATAGTTATTGGTAGTCGAAGGAGATGATTTATGGCTGTTGTGATACACAAGGCTACTGACGTAGGAAATGAATGATTGTTATTCTATTTGAACGTATTCATCATACAATCATTTTACAATGTTGGAAATCATCACACAAAAAATTCATCTACTTTTGGTTCCTTGCAGAACCAAGCATTCCAACCACAAACCCAGGAAAATGGGTCATCTGGTCAATTTGGCTTCCACCCTGCAGCTCGATAGAATCTTCCAACTCGCTCCTTCCTTGGGATCAATATTTGCATAATTAGGCCTTGGGAATACAGGATTTTACCTCGTCACTTCAATCTCGTGATGGATTGACATCGCTCCTTGAATCGAACGTTGCCACTCAAGATAACCATCCATCCGCAAGTTGACGAACAGCCTTTTGAAAACATTTCTAGCGTGAGGTCAATTACTTATATCGTTGAATGTTATAGTTTGCGGTGGATATTTCTATTTAGTTTCGATCATTGGTCTTTGATTTCCACATCATCTAATAAAAATAAAACTTTTCAAATACAGAACAAAACCGTAAGTATTTCATGACACCGGAATCTAATTAAAACGCTTCTTTCATGCCTAAAATTGCAATTTGTCATGGAAATTCGTCAAAAATACAATATTTTTAATCGTTATAAGACCTACGCCTTAAGGGGCATTCGCAGGTGCTGATAATATGTCCTACTTGCGACATTTAAAACGTAGATGATAAATGCAGATATATTTTCCAAATCACTCGGCTGTTCAGGCTGGTTTAGCACGTTATAATTATTTTCTTCGTTTTCATATTTTAGCATAAACATGGTTAAGAGAGAGACTAGCATCAGGCCTAAACGAGCTCATGATCTTAGTTTCTCGCTTGTAATTCTAATCTACGAAATCTAAGGAGGCATTAAGCGTAGTTTTCCCCCTGCTATCCGCCTTAGAAACAGTTCGATCAAAATTTCACGTTCGTTGCATGGAATGCCTGGAAGTGAATATGCAGGTATCCACTCACCTCCTCAATGAACAATGAACTTCACCGTTACGTCTGTTTGCCGGGTATTGCTTCGTCCCATTCATTAGTTCAGTAAACGAATTATTAACATAGAGTTGTGTGAAGGTTGTACTAATTTTTTGTTCCTCGCCGTTTCCTTGTTAGATTCAGTTAAAAAAACGTGTGCCAAGTGGGTGTGGCACATAGCTTCCTCGTATCCATAACATGACTGTATAGATCGTTGAAAATTATTATTGACTAAAGAACTTCGTTCAATTAGGCGAAGTAAATATTGAATTAGGGCAAATTTATTGTTATGCAGGAGCATAACTTGGGACAATAAAGGTAGAAATGTTCATCTATTGAACAAACTATAAAATATACCTAATAATAAAAATTGACATTGACGCTGAATGGATAAATGACTGAAGTGATAAAAATATTATGACATTTTTAAAATAAAATATAAGCATCGTTCAATGACGGATCAAATAATGTGGGGTTGATTGCAGCGTCGTTGCAAAGTACCCAACTGCCGTCATCCCTCCCGCACAGTGGCTGTATATATCTTCCGCATGCGCAGAGGCTACTATTGATCCGGGGGTAATGAAACTCATAGGGGACCATTTACACATCAAACCGAACAATCCCTGAAAATTTCATCGAAATTGGCCAAGAACTCCCGGAGTTATGCTTGTGGCAAGGATTTCACGTTTGCGCATGCGCAGAGGCTACTATTGATCCGGGGGTAATGAAACTTCATCTGTTCTGAAAATTTCATCATCATTTGTTTTAGTTTTGCCCGTAACAAGGATTTGCTGACAGACAGACCGTTCATAGTTCAGAAAGGTCTAAAACGCAAAATGCGAGTGGAAATTTTGATTTTGGAGACACATTCCGAAAGTGAACAACAATGCTTCCGCTACCTTGGTAGGTGCAATTAGTTCACTGAATGAATGGGACCACTCGGGTTAATGAACGATCATCCGTTTGCTCATCAATTTGTCAGCCGTTCAACAGTTCTAATGAGGGCTGCATGGCTGGCGGCAGCCCAAGTATTTTCATATTGAAAATTCCAAGATAGAGGCTCGAGGTGCCAAGTTATAATAATGTACTACAAACTGCGTCTAATCTATTTAGATCAGTGTTCAGGTAGAAGGGCTTTATGATACAGAAATAATAAACCTCCGTTTTATTTCTGATTTGTAGAACCTAAGGTCACCCAAATCGTAAGAGTCAGTTTTATGGTGAAAGTCCAAGATGATAATCAACATGTTCCTTTCACTTCGGAATTTCTGGTTGTTCTAATGAAACTTAAACATATAACCAAAGTAGTCGGGTTTCTTCATTACATGGCATTTCCTAGTTTCCAGAACTTGACGGCTTTCTATCGTCGACCGTTCACTTTATTGCCAAACTTTCAGGGAACAAAGCGATTTCTGAAAATTACTTTACTACCAGCGCGTAGAAAATAATGAGCAACCCGTTGGCAAATGTGCGCTGTCACAGGTGAATATCGACGGGTGACCTACTATCCCTACGCCCCACCGGTACAGTGCCAAAGGTGCTTGCTTCCCGGTCTAAAAAAAACTGTTAAAACTCTATTTCAGATTGGAGCGTATGTTAGCTTTATTTATCGGAAACGTTTCGCCCCACTACGGGGACTTCTTCAGTCCTGTCATTCTGTTATAATTATGTAAGCATATCCAACTAACATCATCCAGGTCATCACACTTAGGTTCCCATCTATTTTCTCATGAGTTTTCTTACAAACATTTCTCTAGTCTTCCTTTTTGGTTTTTCAATGGGGAACCTATACTTTTTTGGCATGATAAGGATAAGATTACTCCAACAATGATCTAAGTGTGATGACCTGGATGATGCTGGTTGGATATGCTTACATAATTATAACAGAATGACAGGACTGAAGAAGTCCCCGTAGTGGGGCGAAACGTTTCCGATAAATAAAGCTAATATACGCTAATATCTGATGTCTAAATGAAAGTGGTCACACCACAACCCACAACCATGACTAACTCTATTTCAACAACTCCTACAATAAATAAATATAAAAACCATATATACGTTGCATGTCAGAGAATCATCAGCGGTGGTTTCCAAACTGGAAATGCCCAATGGAAACTTAGAGCTACATTGAAAATTCATCCCTAGCATTATGCCATTAATGTTGGGCGGCAAGAAAGAAGATTTACGTATTTTAATTTTAGGCTTCCTATTTTACCAGCTTTCCTTCATTCGGACCAAGAGTCACTGACACATTCTTCATAGCGAGAAATACATCTTTGTATGAAATTTGATTGGCTAAAATCCACCAAAACAGGTCAAGTTACTGGGATAATGAAAATGCTTTCTCTTTTTTGTCTTAAAGTTTTGTTTTCTCAAAATATTGAAAATTTGTTGAGGTTACAATGTCAGAAGTTTTCATTAGTGAGAAGGTTACAAAATCAGTTAAGATTTTCTCACTTGTGGACCATCAATCGCAACAAAGTCCTCCAATTTTTGCTGCTCTTCAGATATTTGCTATTTGCTTCAGAAAAAAACTCCGGAATTTGTCTTCATAGCCTATTATAATTTTCGTGGAAATATAGACAACGTTCTATGTTACTCTGTTTTTATTGAAATGGGTTTCCACAACTTCGTCGCGAGTGACTTAGTCCGTATCTTGTAAGGAGCTTGGTTGTGGTTGACATGATGTGCATTCATAGCAGATTATGACGATTTCAGCCAGTCTTGGGGAGGTAGAGAGTAAAGACGATTCACGAATCTTAAAAAAGCACATGATAGTAACATTTTATTTACTGATCAAAGAAGGCTTTTCATTTCGATCAATTGGCGAGCTTTTAACCATCTTGGAAGGTGACCAGCAGAGTTGGGTAAAACTAATTTTCAACTAAAAACTGAAACTACATTAGCTTAGTTTCATTGCTTTCGAAAACTAAACTAATAGTTTCAGTTTGTCGTAGAAACTATCGGCCAGAACTAAATTAGTTCTTAGTTTGATTGGAGAAACTAAAACTAAATTAGTTTCAAAATTTGTTTATGGATACGAACTATAACGAAATTAGTTCCAAATTCAGTTCTATTTAGTTCAACTAAATTAGTTCTTAGTTTCCGCTTTAGTTCAACTAATTTTTTAGTTAACTAGTCCCAACTCTGATGACCAGACAGTTATCGGGACAACTACGAAAGACTTGCATCATTGTGGATTGTTAAATAATACTGCAGGTGGTGGAACAGCATCAAATTCACGAAATTGGTAAAACTTGTTGGAAAAGATTAATTTGTTCACTCTAAAGAATCGATTACGAAGTTTGAACAGTGGCCATTGAAATCCATAGGTACCTGCCTTGATTTGATGACTACATCCTCACACCGAATCCACTGAACCGATTATGCAATGATAAAATAGCATATTCTGTGATTTGTTCGTAAAGTTTTAAACTTATCAAATAGATATATTCGATTCTTGCGTTATATATTTAAATGTTTTCAAATTTGGGTTTTTCGACAACTCCTTATCTCCATAGGTACAATTAGCAGTGATGATGGGGAAACTCTCTCATTTGGGATTTTATTTGTTCGGAGTCTTGGTTTTTCCTGGTTCAATGATTCGAGCCCATTAAAGAGATCCCGGTCAAAGCCCTCATTAGTGGTCAAAATTGACTTATAAAAGAGAGTCCTATGACTGATGCAGTCAGTTTTCTGTCCACCATAGTGTCAGTGCCTTCGTTTGCTCAGTAAGTTCTGCGTACTTCATTTTCCAGCGACATGAAACTAATAGTGTTTTTCGTTCTGGCCGTTTTGGCCGTCTGCCTCATGCATCAAACTTTGGCTTGCTTAGCAAATCATAAGAAGTGTCAGCCGAATGGAAGTTGGGGCAATTGCTGTTCGGGCTTTTGCATGAAGAAGAAAGGTTGGTCGTCAGGTTTCTGCAAATGAATTTGTTTGCGCAGCTGATAGAATTATGAAGAGAATATTGGCTTATTGATTGAAAGGATTATTGAAGAACTTTAAAAACAACAAACTGGACCGAATGGTTTGGGTAGATTATCAACCATAAAAGAAGTTCCTCTGGGATTAGATCAGTAGAATAATGTGCAGTTGAAACAGAGATGAATAACCTAAAATATTCAACAGCATTATGAGCTTTACTATGAGACTCAGAATGGATTCAGCTGATAATGGACATCATCCAATGGAGAGAAATGTTGTAAGAAGACCTAATTCATGCATTCAGAAAGTCATTGTCAGAGAGGCGAAGTTCCGTTGAAATGCTTGTATGAAAAACTCCTATATTATAGGTACTATCGAAGAAGAAAAAACAACAGTCTTCTCTGCACTTAGTTCTGTACCTATGTACACTATCCAAAATTCGTTAGACCATGCAATGTTATAGACAACGATGTGTACCCAATTGAGGCAGGTACCTATGGGTTTCAATGGTCACTATTCAAACTTCAACACCAAATCCTGAGAATCAGGTATCTCAGTGAACAAATTATTCTACTCCAACGAGGTCGCTAATTTCACGAATGTGATACTGTCACATAATACAACTGATAGCAATCTGAAGTTATCATCTAACATTCCACGTTAAACCAAGTTTCCATGGTTGACCCCATCATTTTTTGGTCAACTGACACAGATCACTGACGATCCACCAATTAAACAAAATGAACTGCCTTCTTCGAGCAGCAGTTAAGAGGTATCTTTCAAAAATTGATTAGAAGATCTGTGAAACATTGTGCAAACTGAATCATTACCTCCTACCATTTCTAAAAGTGGCTACTGTCACTATCTGCAGCGAAAACAAATCATCAGCACGACCAAGTTTCGTAGAATCAACAAGTAGCCATAAAAAATAATTTTGAAGGAAGCAGCAAACATCTAGAAAACAGCAAGAAATTTGAAAAGCTCGATGCGAATTATGGTTGAAAGTTAAGAAAATCTCTAGTGTTTTTGCCCTCTTATTGAGGAAATATTTCTTCTTTCACTCATTGATTGGCTACCCTTGCAGTAAATTCCTGTGTAATATCTCATAACAGCTGTGAATTCATTTTTTCATCAGATAATCATTTATAATTCAATGGAAGTTTTAGGAAGATATTGTTTCAATACTCTCTTAGAATTTCATGTTCCTTGCCACTCCATAGTAGGTAATCTATCCATTCATTTAGTATATTTCACAAAATTGTACCAATTACAATACTGCAGACAAAACCCAACGTGACTATTGATTTTTCCCTTGTCATTATTCTTGGATAATATATTATTATTATTAATGGTTTAAATTGCAATGTAAAAAAACGCTGCAAATTCTTTCACTGGGGTTTATTATTCAATGATTCATGATTTGAATTTCTACTAAGCTTTGGAGTGTGCGTGTTTCACAGGTGGTAGAGCGATTATTGAACTTCAGGAGACATGCATAGAGCACTTAAATCGGTTCTCAACCATAATACCTATTTGGATTGATCAGTTGATCATATTTGTGTGCCTCCTGAAATTCAATAATCGCGCTATCACCTGTGAAACACGCACACTCCAAAGCTTAGTAGAAATTCAAATCATGAATCATTGAATAATAAACCCCAGTGAAAGAATTTGCAGCGTTTCATGCATATCAGAATGCTTCATCCCGTGTATCGGCTATAAACCCTTTTAGGAATTCACTCCAGTATCCACATTCACTACATCACTAGGTTACTGCGATAAAAAAAAAAAAAAAAAGATAGATATTTCAAGATCATTTAAAACATTCCAATGATCCATTCTTGATTGATGTCACCAAAAGGAGGAAGCTATGTGCTACACATCTCTTGCTATTCATTGGTTTTTATAATACGTAATTTTTGTCGTAATAGTAACGTCTTCTAAACCTAATTTGTCGCTCCTCCATTGAAAATAATGATTCTTATTTAAAATATGTGCTTACGTAATAACGCTCATTACAATTATGTTGCTACCCGAACAAACCCGCTCGTGCAGAAAATGGCGCAAGGACGGAAGCAAGAATGTACTTTTTTCGAGCTTCTACAATTTTCCGCGTAGGCCGCATTAAACTTCGACCCTCAGTCTTCGTTGTTACGGGAACCAGAAAATGAAGTTGAGGTAGGAATGAAATAACAGGGGGAAATGAAACTATTGAACTAGCTACGCTGGGTCGGTATGAAAAGGAATAAAAGAAAGGCAGTGGGGTGTAGGCCAGAAGGCTCGGATTAATTGAGTTGTGGTTAATTGTAGAGTTTCACATTTTAACTGTCCGCCCGTAGAAGTTTAACAGTTTCTTCACACTCCTCCAAACTTTCCTGAGATCATGAGATGAAAGGAATTAATGAAACTTAAGTCAGCTGTTTTGGGCTCAATTGTCCTCACCAACACCACTGTTTCCCACGAACGTCAGGATTCAGTTTCCTAATAATGGTTGTCAACTTCTAGAGAATTTCCCTCCGTTTGGTTGGAAAATTTGTTTTTTTTTTACGATCGTAAAAACCAAATCACCATTATTTGATTACATGAATTTTCCTTGCGTAGCTCTTTTTCAATTGTCTGCTTCCTCCTCTTCCCGTTATTTATCGTTTGTTTAACTGCTATTGCTTCTTTCCTTCGTTTTCACCTGGCTTTGGATACCGAATTTGTTCTGTTTTCGCTAATAATCTGCCTATTCCAAACCACCGACCTCTACGGATTTATATTTTTTGGTTTATTATTCAATAATAAACCATTGTAATCGCTATTGAAAAAAAAAAAAAAAAAAACCAATTTAAAAACCCCCTGAAAATTTTAAGGTTTATTTCAAAGGGTGTAGAATCCAAATCTGCAATACAAATTTTTCCGTCCGTCCGCCGTACGCCGCAAGCACGATTTCTCCCAAAATGTTGAAACAAAAAAGCTGAAATTTTCAGGAAAAATCCAAGTTGGTCCGACGACGCCCCAATTCTTTAGCCAGCTCTCTCACTTAATTTAAAGTGCCCTTTAAGGGTTGTCAAAGTTTTGTAAAATCCCTAAAAACCTCAAAACAAGTCAAGGCGGCCTAAATTTGGACGATTTTTGAAGAACTTTCCACGAGGAATCGAATGAGCCCTTCCCCAGGTCCGTAGCACAAACCATTCCCGATGTATGGCCCGATTTATGGTGCCAACATTTGCATCCACATTCACTACATCACTAGGTTACTGCAATCAAAACAAACACAAGAGTTTTTTTTTTTTTTTTTTTTGATCGCAGTAACCTAGTGATGTAGTGAATGTAGATACTGGAGTGAACTCCTAAAAGGGTTTATAGCCGATACACGGGTTGAAGCATTCTGATATGCATGCTCCGTCTTACGAAATTTAAAATTTTCAAATAGAATATTTTTCCATTGTAATCGCTCTTGAAAAAAAAAACGCTGCAAATTCTTTCACTGGGGTTTATTATTCAATGATTCATGATTTGAATTTCTACTAAGCTTTGGAGTGTGCGTGAATTTCACAGGTGATAGAGCGATTATTGAATTTCAGGAGGCACACAAAATGATATTTTGATCAATCAAATAGGTATTTCAACTGAGAACCGATTTAAGTGCTCTATGTATATCTCCTGAAATTCAATAATCGCTCTATCACTTGTGAAACACGCACACTCCGAAGCTTAGTAGAAATTCAAATCATGAATCATTGAATAAGAAACCCCAGTGAAAGAATTTGCAGCGTTTGTGTTAGTACATAGACACAAATGGAAACATATGCTCATTGACTTTGTATAGACCCATAGACAATATACGAACTCGTAGGTATTAAATAGACTTGAGAGTTGCTAGTTGGATTCGTATAACACCTCTTATTTCACTTCATCTTCCTAACTAATTCAGCCAAACATCCTATTAATCATTGTTGAATGGTAAACACTTTTTTGTTACGTGAAGAGTTACAAAAGTACAGAACAGACACCGTCTGAATGACAGAAAAAGTTGATATTTTGTTCAATGTCGTAAGTCAATGTGCTGCAATTTCGTCAATTTTTTTTTTTTTTTTTTTGTTTTTTTTTTGTATTTGTACGTAACCATCAAAGATCACAGAACCATAATATTCTTAGGCGGTGAATTCAATGCCAGCTAAGCGGGATGACAGCCTACGGTTGCGCCCTTGTGTCTTGACCTAACTCAGAAGGTGCAGGGATATTGGCTCATTCGGAGCAACCACGCCCCTTCAGAAGCCAAAAAAACCTGCTGGCCAAGGATGCCAGCGTAACATTATATCTGAAGAGGTCTAAACGACGTGAAGGTCTAATTTAAATAAATTTCTTGAGTAACTATGTGCACGAGCTCCACTTCAAAATTATATACAAGACCAACTACTTTGCTAAGCAAAATCATTGCAGATTTTACGAACTTTCAAAACTATAATTAACTATGTGAAGGTTCTGCCGATCTCAAATACCCGACTGTAAATAGAGCAACCAAATAACTCCCTGGACATTATTACACAAAGTTTAATTATTTCCGAAATAAGTAGTACACGCCGCCAATCACTGGTCTCTGACTATTTACATTTGTGTAGGACCTGAGGAACATATTTATATCATTGAGAACTGCCTTGACATAGGCCTGCAAACAAATGTAATAACCTAGCAAACTCATTCATAAATAGATTCATAGAGATTGTATAACATGAATACAAAACGCTGCAAATTCTTTCACTGGGGTTTATTATTAAATTGGCTTGCGTTCATGATTTGAATTTCTACTAAGCTTTGGAGTGTCCCTGTTTCACAGGTGATAGAGCACTTATTTACTTTCAGGAGGTACCTATGCATAGAGAACGTAAATATGTTCTCAACCAAAATACCTATTTGGATTGATCAGTTGATCATATTTGTGTGCCTCCTGAAATTCAATAATCGCTCTATCACCTGTGAAACACGCACACTCCAAAGCTTGGTAGAAATTCAAATCATGAACGCAAGCCAATTGAATAATAAACCCCAGTGAAAGAATTTGCAGCGTTTTTTATGGTTATCAGAATGCTTCAACCCGTGTATCGGCTACAAAGCCTTTTAGGAGTTCATTCCAGTATCCACATTACTACATCATTAGGTTACTGATATCAAAACAATAATAAACCAAAATAACGCAAATGTTGGCACCATAAATCATACATCGGGAATGGTCTGACCTACGGACCTGGGGAGGGGCTCATTCGATTCCTCATGGAAAGTTCTTCAAAAAGAGTACAAATTTAGGCCACCTTGACTTTTTTTTAGGTTTTTAGGGATTTTACAAAACTTTGACAACCCTTAAAGGGCACTTTAAATTAAGTGAGAGAGCTGGCTCAAGAATTGGGGCGTCGTCGGACCAACATGGAATTTTTCCTGAAAATTTCAGCTTTTTTGCTTCAGCCGTTTGGGAGAAATCGTGCGTACGGCGGACGGACGGAAAATTTTTATTGCAGATTCGGATTCTACACCCTTTGAAACGTAAACCATGAAATTTTCAGGGGGTTAGAATTTTTTTTTTTTTTTCAAGAGCGATTACAATTTTTTATTATTGAATAATAAACCAAAATTCTAAAAAATTATTGTTTTGAGAGATGCGATTGTTTAACTTTGAGGTATAAAATTCAGGTCGTAAACGTCTGATGAAATTTCCGTTCCGTGTATCACTTATGTTCTAAGAATTTGCTAGAGGATTTTTCACAATCTTATTTGGTGATTTTAAAATTCTTAACAGCTCATCTTTCTTCGATAATCGAGGTCAAGATTGATTCCTGATGAAAACCAGCTAACAGATTTCATGCTGCGGTTCACCATCGCTTAGGTACCGGTTTGTCCCGCTTTACTATTAAAGCGTCCATCCAACCGAGACACGGACTTTCTTCGAAGTTGATCGGACATTTCCGGTCAAGGCTGAGTCATTTGTGTGCGAACGAACTTGCACCGTGGATTAATGATGTAACTCAAACTTGGTATAGAATGAAATAGAGAAAAGCTATGTTGAACAAAAATGAATAGATCAAGTATGTCCAGTAAACAAAATTCATGGATAGGGTATTGGGGACTGAATGTAATAGATTTAGTTGTCCTCTTGAGGCGTAATACTTCTCACAAAATCTTTCATGTTCTTCTATAATATGTAACGCATCATCAGAAAGTGACTGGGGCGTGAATTGTCAACAATAAAATATAATATGAGCGCATCTCACAGTGATTTGTGCAATACAAAGTGCATTAGTTACTGATTCTTCAAAGAGTCATGCTATCTCTGAAAGGCATCAATGCCTATACTAAATTTATGATTTTTTTTCAATTATACAATCTAGATGTTACTCTAATGGTATAGTGATGTACAAGCACGCATTACTTTCGTTTGTTTCCTCAAAATTCGGGTTTTAAAATGTTATAGGACGCGACAATGATATGTATCCATGACAATGAGCTTTGTCAACCAAATAACGATAGATTTGTGTAAACGATGTGTAGGTAAGGTTGAATGGAATAGATATTCAAACCAAAAACATTTGAAATCTTTGTTGAAGCAAGATGATCTATTCAGTTAGTTACTACCACCCAATATTAAAAGTATCAAAACAATCACAGTTCACAAAAGTGTAGGTGGACGGGCATCTGATTTCAGTTTTTCCTGACTTTGTGCTAGAACAAGTATCACATTTTACTATTGGTATTTATTTAGTATCAAATACAAAACTTGGAAAAAAAATTGTTTCAAACAGCCATGACGGCTTTTGTGGTAACCACAACAATGAAGTTTAAAATCGCCACGACAATGAGAAATCAACATTAACCTTCTGCAATTAGGAGTCTAATGGACACTTATAGACATTGGAACTTGTATTAAATAGAAGTTTTACATCAGTACACCACAATGAATGCTAAACAAATCAATAAGATTGATTAAGAGTGATTCTCGAATCCATAACAATGAGAAGTATGAAACGTACATACCTATATAAGCATACTCTATAAACTACCACGTTGTTCAGATTAATGAAACAATTTCCCTATCAACTAAAACTTCTTGCAGACCAAATGAAGCCTTGTTCTAATCAAATTAAATCTCGTATCTGCCAAATTGTGGATGATAAACCAAAACCAAGTGGGTGTGGCACATAGCTTCCTCGTATCCATAACATGACTGTATAGATCATTGAAAATTATGATTGACTATTATCAATTAAGAACACCCGGAGTTATGCTTGTGGCAAGGATTTCACGTTTGATCCGGGGGTCATGAAACTCGTAGAGGACCATCTACACATCAAACCGAACGATCCCTGAAAAATTCATCGAAATTGGTCAAGAACTCCCGGAGTTATGCTTGTGGCAAGGATTTCACGTTTGCACATGCGCAGAGGCTACTATTGATCCGGGGGTCATGAAACTTATAGGGGACCATCTACACATCAAACCGAACACTCCCTGAAAATTTCATCGAATTGGTCAAGAACTCCCGGAGTTATGCGCGTAACAAGGATTTCACGTTTGCGCATGCGCAGAGGCTGCTATTGATGCGGGAGTCATGAAACCTATAGGGGACCATCTACACATCAAACCGAACATATCCCTGAAAATTTCATCAAAATCGGACTATAACTTCGTGTAGTTTTGCCCGTAACAAGGATTTGCTGACAGACAGACACACAGACAGAACTAAACCAAAATTCTTCATAATGGTCTAAAACGCAAAATGCGAGTGGAATTTTTGATTTTGGAGACAACAAAATTTTCACATTCCGAAAGTGAAAACAATGCTTCCGCTACCTTGGTAGACTCGGAAGCAATAATGGTAAAATAAGGTAGAGCTGCTCCAATCATAGTTGCATTCAGAAAACAATACCTTCCTGTAACTCCAAGCCAGTACTCAATACCTTACCACCATACCCCACGAATATCACATAGTTTGCTTTATCATTTTAAAATATTTAGATAGTATAACAGTTACATTGAAATTCAGTTACAGTTACAGTTACATAACACCTTCATTTCGTTCTACCTTTTCCACGTTTTTGTCAAAATAATTTCATTTTATTCGTTTGGTTGAAACGGGTTGCGGAATATCAAGCTCCGTCTTTCGCAACTGGTTTTCCTCCTTCAGTTGAACTTTCGGTGGCGACTTTCGGTGCTTTGGGGGTTTTCAAGGCTGGATCCTCAGCTCCTGACTTTTGCTCAGACGGCTGTGCGTCAACCGGTGGTTTGGCCTCAGCTAACGACGGCTTGCTGTCCACGTCTTTGGTATTGTTAGCGCTCGTAGGCGTCTTCAAAGATGCTCTCGATGGATTTTCCCCCTGTGAAGTTTTACATCGAATATAAACTTGTTTACTCCACAGTTGTAGGCATAGCATTTCATCATTAAAATGGCTCCTAAAGTTAACTCATCCTCTTCTTAAATTTGGTCCAAAGATGAACATAGGTACTGTTGTGTGTTTTGGGGAGTGACACTGATCAAGTTTACTGGAAAAATAATTCCATTTATCACCTGATACGGACTTCAGACAATCTGATTAGCAATTTCAAATTTTGAGGAAGTTTAATATTAGCATGTTGATAGTTGGTGAAGAGCATGGAGTTACCCAATTTTTCAACTCGGTGTTCACAAAATCGAATGGAATTTTATATTTATCTAGATGGATAGATATTTTATTAACATAATTTTTCCATCTATTAATTCAGTAGTATATCATGTTCTCTGGGTGTACTCCATTTTCGAGCTGTTATGTGTGGTGCACAAGATGACTGTTTCATACCAGATGTTAGGCTCGAGAATAACTACACATATCGTTTCCACGATTCCAATTTCAAAGTTTAAGCAATAGATCAAAGAGGATTTGGCTGAAAAAATGACTGGCTGAGCGAGCAATGTTCGGATACGTGATGTTGGTGAGTTAGCCGGAAGAAAATAATCTCTCTTTCTGAATATAAGATTCAATTCGTAGATAATTTTTGTTTATCTACGAATTGACTCTTTTATTGACGAACCCTGTTAGGACCTCACCTACTAAGACAAAATACTCCTCCCATAAGGGGTATAGTACATGCGCAGGGAATGTATATCATGAATTCCCTGGGCACTTTTCAAATATGAAATATGATGCTGAGAAGGGGAACAAAACAAAGGAGAAAAATCATAACAATAACAAGAAGTTGACATCTAGAAAAGTAGCGAGCCAGTACTTGGCGTGTTGCGAATCTTTTCCCCACTTTCCTCTCAAAATTCTTGGATCACTAACTTAAGGGGTTTTCTCTGCAGAATTCCTCTATCAAACCGTCCACTCAGCTCTTCCCCAGTTTCGCGAGCGGTTTTCGAGTCGCTCTTGTAGCAGATGTTGAAACTAAGCAGTTTAAATGGCAAAATAGATAACTAACCCTGCATGTACTATTGATTCTAGATGCACCTATTATATTTTAAAATAGTAACTTTGAATAGAACTTCATTATCCAAGCAAAAATGAAGGAGTTAGAAGAATAAATCAATACAAGTTCTATTAATACAGCCCAAATTTGTTAAGCATTTGGAGGAACTTCATTATGAACGTGACAAGTTACGAACCCTGCGTTATTTATTACTATTCCCTAAATTTAGCTCCTTCAAGGTTTGTTCAAATTTTGAAACTTTACTTATGCCCATCTCCAGACTTGCTTGATACAAAAGAAAGTGCAGACCAACTTTTCTCGTTTCCAAGACTTTGAAGCGTTTCATCAACTTCCTAGGTGTTCTCTCCGAATAATCTTCCGAACATGTTGATCTAGTTGATCAACGGTGATTAATCTGATGGACAATGATATCTCAGATGCTGTGCCGGTATCTAGGAATGGCAGCGATATATCGATATATTGGTATCGATAGTTTAACACCGATATATCGTCACAATCGATATTTTTGGTACGATATATCGATGGATCGGGGGATAGTATTAAAATCGTATCTAAAAACCTATATTTTATATGTTTAATTTAAAAGAAAAGTGTTTTCTCGTATCGTTAATTTTCGCAACATGTGCATTGCAATAGGTAGGCAAAGCCGCGTTGTTTGCGTTTGTATAAATTATATGTCTTGTTAAAGCATAGTAACTCTAGTAGTACCTAGTAGTAGTAGAACCATATTACTTATCTTGTAAGTAGAATATTTTGTTTTTCCAAACTAAACTTTTCCATTTTATTTTAGTTTAAATTTCACTAACGTCTGTATTATTGTAAACTTTGCCTACCAACCTATGATTTATGTACCTTTTTTTTCTATAGCCTATTGAACTTAATTTCAGTAAAGCAATTGGTTTAGAATAGATAGCTAACCTCAGTCAAATTCGTTGTTTTTTAATAATATTTCCTACTTCAAAATAGGATATATCGATGACACCGATATATCTGAAATATCGATATTTTTTGGTCGATATATCGGTGCCATCGATATGTTCCATTCGATATATCGGAAAACCTATTTATCGATATGTTGAAAATGTCTGCCATCACTACCGGTATCATCTTGGGACCAATATTAACATTACCGCTATGTGATGCCTCCCTATAATAATTTCAAGAATCACACCATACCTCAACTTTTAGTTCTCTAGTTTAATTAGTTATTAGCCAAATGTTGAATGATAGATTAAATATCATTACAGTCAACTGATATCCTTACTATAAACTATTAGGAGAAGAAGTCATCGTTTTTAGGACTGTACGGTTATAAACTTGAACTTGATACGATTTCCTTTCTAATAATAATGTTTTCTTAGTATACTTGCATGGGGACTTGAAAACCACTTTCTTGTACGAAACGTCTTTCTTGTAAGAATGTTACATGATTCTAATTCGAAGCAAAAGTAAAACTGAGCAGTTACCTCGGGCTGTTCGCCTTCTTCTGCTGCTGGTGGTTCTTCTACTACTACTTCTTTGGGCTTGAAAAACGTGCAGGGTTGAAAGACTGGAAACTTAATCTGGCTCTCGGCTTCGAAAACCATCGAAAGCAACGGGAATTTGGTGCACTGCAGCCCCGACAGCCTTTGGTAACCTTGTAGGCCAAATGAATTAGTAACAAGAACAAGGATATCGGGTTCGTTGGGTGATAATAAATAGATCATAGGAGTTGAATTATAGCAAAGTTTTTCTCTTTTATCGTTGAAATGATGGACACAAATTACAACACAGAACACACAATCATACGAGGGTGGATCAAATATAAACGGGACTTGTTAGTTTAAAAAATTTAATTCGATAGAAAATAAAAACCAAATATATTTCACTTTTCTACATAGTCTCCTGCTTTCGTAATGCATTTTTCCCAGCGAGTTGGGAGTTTTTTAATTCCAGCATCGTAAAAGGAAGAAGGTTGAGTCCCAAGCCAATTGCGCACGAACCCCTCCACCCCTCATCATCATCAAATCGTTGTCGTCTCCTAGCGCTTCTTTAAGTGGCCCAAACAAGTGAAAATTGCAGGGCGACAGGTCAGGTCTGTAGGGAGGATGATCAAGTGGAGTCCAATGCATTTCTTCCAATTTTTGAACAGTTAAAGCTGCAGTATGGGGCCTTGCGTTGTCATGGAGGAGGATGACGTCACGAATTGGTTGGTTCCGCCTTTTGCTGCGATATGCAGCCCTCACTTGAGTCAGCAGTTCACAATAATAGGCAGCATTGATTGTTCTTCGCTCATGCAGAAAATTAATGAGCAAAACGCCTCGCAAAAACCGCACGAATGTTCTCATCAGTAATACTGCTCCGGGGACGACGATCGTGTTTCTCGTTCTCCACTCGTTCTCTTCCTTCCTCAAACTCCTTGTGCCAGGCAAACACACGGGTCCTTGAGAGGGTTTGGTCCCCGAACTGTACGGTCAACCTTTGGAAAATTTCCGAAGGTTTGACTCCTTCACGAGTAAGAAATTTTATAATAATGCGTTGCTCAATAGAGGGGGGGACTTGTTTCTCAGACATCGCGAACGCTACTGGAAAACGGTCGTGATGAGGGAGACAGCCCCTCTTGCATCTTCTAATGACCCTACCCAAACAGTCAAGAAGCGACAGGTCGCTTCCATCAACCTTCGGCGCTCAGAGATCAAAGTCCCGTTTATATTTGATCCACCCTCGTAGTATCCGGTGCAAATTGCTTTTTGAAAGAGACCGATACCCCTGACATTGACCTAAGAACAGAAGGTTGCTATGTACAAACCAGTAGAAATCTTGAAGATTTTACTCTATCATACCTATATTTCCAAATAAGATATAACTTATGATAGCAGTTTGGCTTTCTTACTTTTCCATTTCATGAGTGTGGGAAGCGTGGTGATCCTAAGGTTTCTGTCTTTCTCCACTTCACAATGATTTTCGAATACTCCTCCAGAAGCACGCGGAAGTAAAATATTTGCAACTGTCGTTTCCTAAACCATGAAAAATTGGATACAATGCTTTTGGTTTGGCTTATTTTCCTTGCCATTAAGACTATGTGTTTTGAGGGATGAGAGTAAACTGGTATTGGCCTCATCAGAGCTGAGATGTTATCCTAATTACATCTAGTGTAGGAACTACCTTCATGATCCAACCAGTTGTTACTTGCTATCTTGCATAGGGGTATTACTGCGGGGTTGGTTTCATCTTTAACATTCGTTGTTGTGAGCGCTATACTTAATTTTTCTTGAGCAAATAGATGAAAAAGGAAAATTTTTAACGGTTCAAGACCCTGCCACTCAAAGTGGAACACATTAACCTTAACCCTGGATCCCTGACGTAGCTTGAATGGACGCATTTTTGCTGAATTTGCGAAAGAAAAACTTTTCATTTTCTCCTTACAGGATCGCTCATTAAGTTACGAATGCTGGAAAGAACAATATATTGATTTCCACAACCCTGGATTCCTAACCTTATTTAATCGAATAATTTTTGCGCAATTTGTCAAATTCCATTTGGGTTTATTATCTTCAATTAAAAAAAAAAATTACCCCCTCTTTCTCCATAAAGTTGCGTTTCCACCGTTAAATCCCCCGTCCTTAGATTATCCGCAAAATTACTCTTCCAAAATGTATGAAATTTGGCTCGAAAATCCTACATTGATCCGAAGTGTCTTTGTAATTGGCATCTTAATCAATCAACAATAGATATTAAGTAATATTTGTGAGAAGAAATATTTCAAAAAATTAAATCTCAAAAACTTTCCCTATATTTGGATTGGTCAATAGTTTGGTTCAGTTAGAAATTAAATCCCCCAATCCAACGAGACCATTTCGGTTACTGTACGATCACCCAGTAGCTCACCAATCGCAGGGTTGTCGTTATTGCGAGAGAGGATTCTATTAAATAAAAGGCTGGCGATAGCCCTGGAACAAAATGGACCATACGATTATACATGCCATAACGCTGTCTCCCCAGCTTCAATACAATTGGGTAACAGGTCAAGTAGCACAAGGCGAAGCATTTTTTTTCCCTCCTGTTTTTATTTTAATCCCGGTAAATTTCAGTTGTTTCTTCAATGGGTTTCCTTTCCGAATGTACCTAGGAATTGTTCTCCGAGTAGAATCTAAAATTCAACTTGAAATGGAATGAAATAAAATGAAGTTTTATTTTATAAGCCAAAAGGCATTACAAGAGGTCACATAAAATACATCTTAACAAATCAAAAAGGCGTCCATACCAGCCAATAAATAAAATACACAAAAAAGACCACACTTGGTCTCCCTGATCAATACAGACCACCTTGGCATAATACGAAAGACCTTCAATCTTCCTAAAAGAAAAAGAAAATGTGAAGAAAAGAAATGGAACTTATAAGCCTTTGTGTACACATTTGCAGCGTTTCAATGTCAATTTTCAATCCTAGCTGCGAAAGAATTTCTTGGAGTTACGAGTGCAAGAAAGAATAAAATATTGATTTCCTTAACCCTGGATTCCTTAAGTTGAATCGATTCGGCTCAATTTTGTTAAGATTTCCAAATAGGTTCCTTTCATTTTTAATCTCCTTTCCTACCATATGAGACTTTTTTGGTATGAGAGGCTGATTATGTTTAGTTTACTTTAATATACATTATTCCAATGCACTGATTGTAACCACACGGTTGCTGTAGGTTCATCTCATAAAGAAATAGTCAGTGTGGAGTGATCCGATGGCTGGCTTCAGGTTCACTACCGACATATCTGTTTCAATCGATAACAAGAAAAGCGGAGACACTGTGAGTGGTGATGCTGTGTTCAATATTTTAGATTTCACGTTTGATTAAAAGCAGGGGCTTAATATCCATCTGTAAGTCATTGATGGAGGAAGGCTCTAATACCTATTAAAATATGGAACTGTCGTGCGATAATTTGCTACTGGGATGGATTTCAGATCCCGAAAAATTCACTCGTAGCAAATAATCGCCATTCTGCACCCCAAAATTGACTCCCGCCAGCCTCACAATGACACGAGGAATCTCGCATTATTCACAAAATAATAAATGTGTTAGAATTGGCCAAGTGTTTGATTGATGATGAAAAACCATAACCGACAGTTACTGTCAAACTAGTGGTGGGTGGGCCCGGGCAGGTCAAGCCATCCTGGCCATCGAAGGTGCTATATTAGTATGCGCCCCACAGTCATGTTGCTCTATTAGTACGCGCCCCACACTTACGTACTCGCAATGTGCCCCTCAGCGGTGTTTGTTTCGTACATAATCGCGAAGTTGTGTTTCATCTTAGACAACTGTCGCAAGACAACCGGATTATCGCTAGAACAAATTCTAATGTTCCATTATGATCAACCTATCCCATCTTCGTCGTGAAGATTGTTCCTCAATCGTCCACAAACGGTCCCCAAATGATAGGCACTTGCGACCACCCTATTCAAATTGACGAATCCCGGTTTGCTGGTAGGCGTAATAGGGTAGACTGCTGCAGACCTGTTCGTCGCATTACTGAAGGACGTGAAAGAAGTATACCGACCCTGAACTATGATAGAGCCTCGACGAAGCACCTTTCAATGAGGATTTCTTGTAAGTACCTTCCACAAAGCTTCCTATGTACGAGTACCTTTTTCTCGACATGTATATTCTGCGTAGCACTGTGGGCCACATACTACCACAGAAACCAAACCAAGGGTTGTGGGGCGCCGGAGGAATGTGGAGCGCATACTAATATAGCACCGCCATCGAAAAGCGGAGCTTCGAAGCAAGCGGCGGTCCTTTTTTAAGTAAATTCATATGTCCTAATGTAGTAAGTAACATTCCATGTGTTATTTTTTCCCCGTGTTTCCTTACGAGTTTCGAATGTATTCCGTGTACTCCATTAAGGCATCTTCCGCTTCAAAACAGGTTTTGGTCGTCGGATCCCCATGTTTGTCCAGAGTGCACGAGAAAAACAAGAAAATTTCGTCCCCCTCTTTTTGAGTATTCAACAGATTGGTCAACTCGGAGTATGATGAAACTTGCTGTTCCATCAGAGGCATTTTGTGAGACTGTATTAGCTTAAGTTCAAGCTATTCTATTTCACCTGATGCTTTGTTAATACCTCATTAATTTTGTGATTAAAGCCTTACCAAACGTGTATAGTGGAATGAAACAAGAGTGGTTTAATTAACAGTTTGTTTCTATGATTCCAACTCCAAGAGATAATTTCCAATAACTCACCGAAGAATTCGATTCAAAGCTGTAACTATGACAGTAATAGTTGCAAGGTAACTCCCAATTATTATCAAATTTTAATTGATTATCTTGGTTTATTATTCAATAATAAACCATTGTAATCGCTCTTGAAATAAAACGTCTAACCCCCTCTGAAAATTTCATGGTTTACGATTCAAAGGGTGTAGAATCAAAATCTGTAATAAAAATTTTTCCGTCCGTCCGCCGTACGCACGATTTCTCCCAAACGGCTGGAGCAAAAAATCTGAAATTTTGAGGAAAAATCCATATTGGTCCGACAACGCCCCAATTCTTTGGCCAGCTCTCTCACTTAATTCAAAGTGCCACTTAAGGGTTGTCAAAGTTTTGTAAAATCCCTAAAAACCTAAAAAAAAAACCAAGGCGGCCTAAATATGGACTTTTTTTAAAGAACTTTCCATGAGGAATCGAATGAGCCCCTACCCGGGTCTGTAGCTAAAACCATTCCCAATGTATGGCATGATCTTATGCTGCCAACATCCGTCTTCGCATTGCTAAACAAACAAATTAGAAGGTCATTCGATGTGGGACCCGTAGCGCAAGGGTTTCGTGCGGGACTTAGAACCCCTAGGTCCTCGGTTTCGTTTACCGCGTTCGGCAGGAAAATTGTTGCCCCATATGAATATGGTATACACAATTGGACTCAAAATTCCAGTTGTTCTACTCGTGAATTTCCAACACCACAAGCACTGTTGGTCAGCTGTAAAATTAGTTTTTCCCACATTCAACACTAAGTGTACAACCCTTGCAAACGTTCCCCAAAGAGGGCGTTACCTATTAGGTTATATTTAGTTGGTGACCGTACTATCCGTTTACTAATTATATGCAGCCAGTGATCCTGAGTTGGACCTTTTCACCTGTATCATCAAATTTTTGAAGTCTTCAATTGCGTCCATCCCAACATTTTGATTATTATTTGTAGTTATTTTCTCACGCCTGGTTTCACATCCTTACCATATGTATATTATTGTTTTCACCAGTGACTCTAAACTTATTTCATGTTTCTCTTTTCTTGTAATTGGGTTCATATAGATAAAATAAATCTGAAAATAATAAATCCATGTGTTAGAATTAGCAGCGTTTTATAAGTCAAATTGGGAGTTCCCAGTCTTTTGTTCTACCGTGCAACCATTTTTATGAAATTCGTAGATCCGAGTTCAGATAATTTCAAAACTCACATCTCTTCTGAGGTCCGGGATGACCCATTTCATAGAAGGAGTCACTCGTGAGGTATCAATGGTTCTCAACTAAATGTTAACACATTACCATAATAATTTTTAAAAACACTGAAGTCTCCGTGCAAAAGGTATGTGTTGGGAAAATAGTGCTAAGCCTCGCGCGAAAAGTTTTCAAAATCTACTCGACTTATATCACCTGCATGACAAGGGCGGATTGCATAGAAGAGGGATAGACTCGCTGAGCGGTGATCCGCTAGAAGTTTATTACTGACCATCTAAGGGAAGTGGCTAATGTAAAAATTCTCTCCACTCCCCGCGAACCGTTTAATTTCTCGACGAATGGCCCATATCAGTCAGTTATTGGCAAATCTTTCCTCTGTAAATGGACCGCACTGCGGGGATGCTTTCAACAACATTAGCCAAAGAACCCTCCTCCGTACAGTGAACATTATCTGAATAGTTCGAACCTTAAAACGCAGGCGGTCAACGCCTCTGGGATGGCGCTAGCTGTATTTGGAATGCAGTAGTTGTGACTAGACACGTTTCTAGATCAGTCGTGACGCACGATCGCGTTGAAGGTCAGAATGTGAAAACAGGGAATTTGATATATCAGCTTCGTTCTCAGTGAACGTTTTGCCAGTTCCGAACAGTAGTGAGCAAGTGCAGTTGAGTTTTTTGGTTCGGATCGCTAGACACCGCAGTTCTGGAATTGAAGAAAGCAGCTCCTAACGGTTTTGACAGTTTCAATGTGTCACGAACGGCCTCAACATTCAGGAACTATCGATCCATTCAGCTTTCTGAGGTCAGTCACTGAAAACGGATACAATGTTTCCGTAGCGATCCGTCCCGTTCTGGAGAGTAGCGGAGTCATTTCTGACATGCACACCACTTGTACAGAACGTAATTCTAACGAAACCCTTGCATCATTTACAAGTGGAATTAGCAATGATGGGACGGTTCCAGCATCCTTCTCAGAACGGCTCCAAAGATCTTTTCGGAGCGATTTGAACCACAAACCTTGACCATAAATCACGCTTCAAGACATAGTAGAAGATTTGAAGTATACTGTTGCCGTTTATGCAAACTATGTTTAGATGATACGAGAAAGTAGTTATACAAAGTAAAGTCGAAACAGATCGTGATGTGTTGTGTATTGTGTGAAAACCTTCCATAAACCATTCATGTGCCACATTAGCCTGAAAATCGATCCTCGATATTCTGATTCTCTAATATGTCATCCTTTTTCTTTCATCCTTTACGGTTGGTCGAGACTGGTCCCGACGCACAGTCGTCCAGAATCGTCAAAAACCGGTCAAAACTTAATATCTCCTTGTGTAGTTGAACTAGAAACCTAAAATTTGGCAAATTTACTAGTCATCGGACTAGACTGAAGGCACCAATTCCAAACAATTTTTTTATGAAGTTCACATTTGTTTTGGTATAATTATTTGTACAGGATGTACCTAAATTATGGATAATATCCATCATATAAAAAAAAGCCAACGCTCTAAGTTGCCAAGTCTATGTTGATGAGCTAACTCAAATTTTTCATCTAAGAAATCATAAATTGGGGTACACACTCTCGTCTGGCAGTGTGTGTTCGCTGTACAGGTGTGCCTGATAAAGAGCAAGCCAATAAAATGATGGTTCTACTTATATGTATCAAAATGTTTTCAAATAAAGTTTAAAAATTATCACAATTTGACATGTTTCCAATAAGGGTTGAACAGTTCGTTACAACCTACTCCTCAGGTTCATTGTTTACATTGTGAGAACGAGAGTCCGTTCGATCACTTTTTCCCTAGTTCAGTGAGCTCTGGGTCCCAAGGTCGCAGGTGGTCGCAGCTAATTTCGGTTTGCGGTCTTACAATACATGTTTAGTAAGTGCCCAAGCCCGGAATTGAAGGTTCACACGGATGCACAAAAAGTATAAGTCAAAAAGAAATCTGTCACTCGAAAATCCGTCAATTTTTCATTAACGCCTTTACAAAAAAGACTTCAAATTGCGAGACAATTTTTTTTTTTTTTTTTTTGCCCTCTTGACACCTAAATGTTTCAAGAAAAAATTGTTCCTATCACCTCTTGTCAAAAATTAAGGAATAAAAAAATTGTAAACATGCATGACGATTTTCAACATTTCCACAAATGTTGTGATTGTAATGATTATTGGTTTCTCCCTTATCATTTTTTGCGCATGAAACTCAAGGAAAAACTTCTTTGGGATGTTCTCAACACATATTTGAGACCGACAAGGTAAGGGGAAATACTTCAGAAATTGGGGTTTTTACCGGTTTTTGACGATTCTGGACCACTGTGCGACGGTTCGGGACCTTCCCTGGCCCATTTGTGATTTTTCATTAACTTGGATTTACAAATTTACAAGTTCACATTTACAAATTTAATTAACTTTGTATTTATATTTTCGGTTAAAAAGACCGGTTATCTTAGCGGGCGGATTTATTTGCTTTCAACGTAAGCCTAAACATTTTGAGGAGGTTAACCATTTTTTTGTAGTCTACTGCAAACGTTCATTATTGAAGATAATAAATAAATCAAAACGAAAAAAAAAAGCAAATCGACATACACGATCTAATGATTTTAATACGATGGATCGTAGGAGTAAGGTTGTAACGATTTAACTTCATATATGGACAGGATATTTCGAAATATAGAAGTTGAACACTGTCCGTATGATTTTATAAGGTGTTCAATTGGTTCAATCTAAAACCACGCCTTTCGTGGCATAATGAGGGTTTCTAAGGTACCAGAATGAAAGGAACATTTATATCTTACTGTCTTGTGCAACTCTGTATTCAAACGCACGGAGTTCAAACCGCCTTCGGGGAACCTCCCATTCACCAGAAAACGCTTTGCCAATCGCCCCGCCCTCACCTGCCCGGCTTTCAATGAATAATCAATTTTTGGGGGGGAACCGATTAATAAACGTCTGGGCTCGGGCGAACCGTCCGATTTTGACTGGTTTGTATCCAGAATCGTGATACAACGAAGGGTCAACGTTGTCGCAACTTGATGTCGGTTGAGTAAGGTAATGTCGACCTATGATTTGCCCGGGCCCTTCCTACGAAGGAAAAACCCCCGTAATTGGTTCGTACGCGGGGATGAATTCGTTATACCGTTTAAGAGGTCGTGAACACGCGTGGGAGGTGGATTTTGCAGTCGGGAGTTGGGGAGAGTTTCGGGGCGGGCGTGAAATAGCCTTTCGAGCGGCTCCCTACGCAGATCCGTCTGCCGGGTCACCGGCGGAACGACCGCTCAGTAACAAAAGGGCGGTTTTGAGGGACGGAATAGAACGACGAACGAAACGCGAGACGAAGGCCGTGGGTACCGATCAATTAGAAATCACTGAGTCGTGATTTTCTTCAAGCAGTTGAGCAACCTCACCGTTAAGTACCCAGTCTGTTTAATGCCATTGGAATGGACAAATGAAGGGATTTTTACTGCCTCAACTCGGGTAGAATGAATGAAACAACCCCGTTCCTCGTTAAATTATTTATTTCTCCCGAGTACACGCTCAGCCTGATATTTATAACAATGAATGAAAACATGCTTTATTTATGGTCATAACAAAAATATGCCTTGCAATATTGAAAATACACGTTATAATCATGGTCAAGGCGATCGTCTGATGGGTTCGCAATCTTTACCAATGAATAACAATTCACACGGGTTTACTTCCTCACAAAAATACAGCAACAATAAAGTGGTAGTTAACATCAAAACAAAATAGATCATTGAAAATTATTATTGACTAAAGAACTTCGTTCAATTAGGCGAAGTAAATGTTGAATTAGGGTAAATTTATTGTTATGCAGGAAAATAACTTGAGAAAATAAAGGTAGGCATGTTCAACTATTGAACAAACTATAAAATATACCTAATAAGTCTGAACAATCCCTGAAAATTTCATCGAAAACGGTCAAGAACTCCCTGAGTTATGCTTGTGGCAAGGATTTCACGTTTCCGCATGCGCAGAGACTACTATTGATCCGGGGGTCATGAAACTCATAGAGGACCATCTACACATCTAACCGCAATCCCTGAAAATTTCATCAAAATTGGTCAAGAACTCCCGGAGTTATGCGCGTAACAAGGATTTCACGTTTGCGCATGCTCAGAGGCTACTATTGATCCGGGGGTCATGAAACTCATAGAGGACCATCTACACCTCAACCCGAACAATCCCTGAAAATTTCATCTAAATCGGACTATAACTTCGTGTAGTTTTGCTCGTAACAAGGATTTGCTGACAGACAGACACGGAACCAAAATTGTTTAGAAAGGTCTAAGACGCAAAATGCGAGTGGAATTTCTGATTTTGGAGACAAAAAAATTTTCACATTCCGAAAGCGAAAACAATGCTTTCGCTACCTTAGTAGACTCGGAAGCAAAAACCAGCAAAGAATTGCCAAACAAAAGATAAACTTCAATAATGGCAAACATAACAAGAAACGTTATACAGGGTGTTGCGCGAGTCGTATCAGACCTCTCTTCTACGTGTTCTACAACCAATTCGTGTTTTTGTGGTTCCTCCAAAGTTCCGGCCAAAGTCTCGATAATCAAAGAGCCGAGAGACGGCTATTGTTCGTGTTCATTTATGATTGATTGCGATGAGTTGCATTCATCTTTTTGCTGACAATATGGACCTTTATCAAACCAGGCCTCCGTATCATTACCAACTCTTCCCTTTCGTCTCTTTCCTCGCTGTATTTCCTTCAGCGAGGTTTTCCCTATTGCATATTCCCATTTGTCATGGTGCGCTATAGCTATTGAACATAGCTGGTAGTAAAAACCAAAACCTTTGTGACAAAAAACAATTAGTAGATAAAAAATAGATAGTTTACTAGATAAAGAAGGATCAGCGACATAAACAATATTATCTACCAATATTTTTTCCTAATACTATCTGACGTGTTCGCAAGGGTGTGAGTTGTACACAGGAGGAGTGTGACTCCTCCCTTGCTGCTTCATTGGCAAAACCGTACACAAAAAAGCATTACCACTTTGGCAAAACTCAACTGAAAGCAAATCGTCGCATCAATCGTAAATGAACACAAACAATAGCTGTCTCCCGGATCTTCGATTATCCTGACTTTGGCTGGACAGCTTGGAAATGACGTTGACGCTGATCACAAACGAACGTTTTCATTCATTAAACATTTTCATTTTTCATTTTTAAATATTTTTTTTAAATTTAAATCTTAACAATCTCGTTTAAACTCTAACTCTTTGTATGAACTCGATTGAAACCCCAATATCTTACCATTGTCCAACAGCTGGATAACATGTTGAGTCAATAAACATTTTACTAAAACTGAATTTGGTCAGAAACAACAAATTACTAACATTGCAACGCCCAATGCTACGGCCAAATCAGATTGGGGTGGTTAATACACGGCGCTCAGAGCAACCCCTCCTTCAAGACCGGGGAGTCGTGCGGGTCATTGCATATCCTAGCCCCTGACCAAGACAATGCCTCCTCCGTAGCTTTTCCAATTTTCAAACATTAGGTCTTTTTTAGTGTTACAGGGTGTCCCAGGACTTATGCACAATCCTACTCCTACTTGTTCTACAACTCATTTCCGACTGCGATGAGTTGCATTCATCTTCGAGACTTTTGGAAAAACCGCAATTTTAACAGAAAACACACGTTTTTCTGCAGTTAAACACCATTTCCTTAACTGAAACTGTGTTTAAAAACCAAAACGACTACACCGTTGGAAAGCTGACATTTTGGCGCACGTTTTACCAGGCCTGCACAGTTCTGCGTCAAGCATTCATGGGGTTTCTAGGCGAGATGAAAAACAGGCGATTTCAAGATTTTGACAAAACTGCCATTTCGCGCAGCAATTGCACATCTTCAATGCAATTTAAAAAAAGTTTTCTGACATCAAATAGATAGAAAATTTAACGCTCTTTCCAACGGTGTCATCAAAGTTGAGCTATCTCCAAAATTGAGGGAGGTATGACAGTTTTAATGACTTGAAACACTGATCGAAAACACGAAAAAAATCTTAAATCGCGGATAGCTCGGAAACGAGGTCTCTGGCGAAAAACTGCTAAGTGGCATTTTTGGTTGGAAATGAGTTGTAGAACAAGTAGGAGTCGGATTGTGCATAACTCTTGGGACACCCTGTATAAGATGTGCTATCTGTGATAAACTTATAGTTCATGTGTATTACTGATGATGACTTAACCGTCAAAATTGATTTAACTGTGTAATAATTGTTTTCGTGGAAATATGGACAACGTTCTATTTAACTCAGTCTTTATTGAAATGGGTTTCCATAACTTCGTCGCGAGTGACTTAGTCCGTAACTGTAGCTCTGTTATCTGGATGATAGGATCCCTTCCTCCGACCCTTATGTCAAGGTTATGGAGAAGATGTGATGCTTGGTAAGATTGGTAATAGGCTCAAACAAAAGGCCCTCCCTAAATGTTTGCAGAGTTTTCTTATATTTATTTTCAAATTCTATAATATAGAACAATATTATTATTTTGCAGTTCAACTGCCCCAAAAGAGTTATCACCAAAGTGAAATGTGTTGTTTAGTTCAGAGTGAATTGAACATTTCTTCTAGTTGTGTTAGTTGTGTTTCTGAACGAATAATTTTCAATTAGTGAATTTGTAGGATCGTGTTGGAAATGGATTATATCTATATAAACTATAAACGAGTGGTATACGTAACAACTAACCGTTTGGCTGAAGTTATTTATTCAAGCTGCTCAAAGAACAATATTATGATTCATAACGACCTCAGAGACTTGGCGCAACGGTTCGGCGTTTTGACAGACGAAAGTGCCAGCCCTAACGAGTGATCTGCAGAATTACAACGTTGGCAAAGAATAATGTCGACATTCCCGATCTATCATTTATTCTCCCCTGTTGTCGACTTTAATCAAGTTACGATGTATCCTTTATCCTGTTACCGCTTTAGTTGTAGTCGAGATCGTTTTTTAGTTGGTTCTGTAGAGCGTGCCGAACATAATAGACCTGTGTGAAATCGTATGTCCATTGTGAAACTGTGATTAGCAGTAAATAGACGTTTCGGGGTCATTACGAAGGGTGATATAGAAATGTTCAAGACGGTGCGGTGCTTTATGGGGAGGTTGCCGCCCCCAATTACGAGCCATCCAGGAGGCGTCTGTCAATGGGAGTGAGGTAACCTGAGTGGAGCGTCCCTGACCTTAGCTCTGCTGACAACGCCTGCTTTTATATTGCCGGCTATAAACACAATTGACCTCTTTCTCTTGGCACGAAACACTCCGCCCCTTTCTGCTCTGTGTTGGAGTGGAATCATGTCACGCTCATCAGGTGCCTTTAAATGGAGTGAAGAGTGGATCTCGTCGTTAGAGAAGTCGTGAAGGTGCGGTAAAATCAACGCCTCATCGTTGACACATTTGCTGACTGATATCTGTTGTACTAATTTGATAGTGGAAATGGAACAGTAAATAGTAACGCTAAAAAAATCAATCAGTCATTGATATTGGCTTCGAAAAGTTCAAAAAGCTGCATACAAACTGATTTTATACATTACTAGCTGACCCGGCGAACTCTGTTCCGCCTTAGAGGTTATAAATGAGCAGAATTTTATTTTATTTTTATAATTTTTTTTTTTTTTTTTTTGAAAACACAGGTCTGCAACAAAAAAACCGCATACGATTTTTTTTACAGTTTCCCATGGATTTTTGCATGCTAAAACCGAAAAAAGTAATCGAAAAATTCCATCACGTCTAGTTTTCTCGCAAAACTGGTTTTTTGAATACCACGTACGGTGTTATTCAGCGTTAAACCTCAATTTGGTAGTTGCTTCCAAGTTGTCAATTTTATGAATTGCATGAATTTTTTCACTCTCATATTTAGTCATGTCACTCCCAGGATTGATAAGAAATGAAAGATAGGGGATATGCTAGCTGACTATTGTTGGATGCTCAAGAGGGATACGGACAATGCTGGAGCACGAAAACGTGTGTGACGAAGTATCAAAAAAAAAAAAAAAAGGTTCCACGAGCAAACTGAATGAAGTTTTTGAGCATTTTGTACTGAATAGTAAACAAATACTTTCTTTTATTTTGAGTTTATAGACAATACAAATTATTGTGTTTTTTCTACGTTTTTGTTTTGCATGTCCCCCTCTCCCCTAATTTGCACACCAAAAAAACATGAAATTTAGCTAAAACATTCCATGCAGCTTATTAAAAAAATTTTGTTGGCAGACCTGTGTAATTAATGTATGTAGGCAAATAAAAAAGCAAGTATTTTAAGGATTCTATATTGGCCGTTTTTTTTTAGTGAAGGGGTTCCACTTTTCATTGAAGCACCTTGTGATAGACGACATTTTTTGTTTTATTATCGGGTGCAAGGACAACGCAATTGGTCCTCCGACCCGTGAACATGCCACATGTGATTGACCATGGGAAAACATGGATTTTCTAGATTTAGATCACAAACTTTCAAAGATTGTCCTTGTAATTTGTGTATGCTCATGGCAAACGCTAGATGGATCGGAAATTGAAACAGTTTAAATTCAAAAGGCATGTCGGTTGGGATCATCGGGATCCTTGGAATGAGAACTTCCTCACCATCGAATTTTCTTTTGAGTGTCGTTTGTAAATCACATTATTCATCAATTTCCTCACAGTTGCACAGTTCTGGTTGGTTTATGTTTCGAAGCATGATTAGTAAGGAGCCAACCTTAAATTGTATGGTGTTAATCCTAGCACATTCAAGAAGTTTAAAAATTCAATTCATTTGAATCACAGTCAATTGATTTGAAAGAATGCAGTGTACCGGTGATCTCATTCTGAATTATGCAGTTCAAGTCATCTACATTTTTATCCTCAGCCGCCAAAATTGCTGACAGAGAGCCGATCTTTTGTTGGTGTACATCGTATTGAATTGATGATTCCTTAGTCGTAAATAGTTCAGCAAAACAGCTTTGTTTGAACATCTGAAACGTTGGCAAACAGGAAGTTTATTTAAGGGGAAGGAACAAACGAGTTACGTCGTTTGACAGCTCGATAGGCGAGATTTTCGTCTCTGCAGCTCCTCAAACATTCGGCCCCTATTAAGGGCTTCAATTCTGGATAGGTCTGAAATTAAGGAAGTACTTGAAGGAACCCAGCTCGGTTTGATTTTGCATCTACAATGGTGTTCCCAGTAACTTCAATGGCTCTGTATTCATCTCACAATTAATTTATGTCTCGACCTATTGATGTGCATATTTGCTAAACGGTAGCTACTTCTATTTATTTGAAGCTAGAGAGGATTATTAGTTCCGCGAGTCAGTTAGAATTACATTTCCGAGTGTTCTAAGTTATTAGAATTTGGATGCTAGAGTGCCTGGAGAATATCACGGATTCTGCAGGATGAGATCAGGCTTTATTCCCTAAGCTGAAGGCTATTGATATCTCCAATTGAGAAATCGAAAAAGGAACAACCCTGCCGTGGCCGGATCTATACATTTTGGGCCCCCCTGCAAAATCTATCCTGGGCCCCCTTAACAGTACGTACGGAATAGCCCCACTCCCCAGAAAATTTTAAGGAAGAGAATGAATAGCAAAATATTGCATTTCTATTAATGTACAACAACAAATCTTTATTAGATATCTTTTGCAGAGGTTCGACCCCCCCCCCCCCGCATTGTGGTGTTTCGCGGTTCCTAGTTCCGGCCCTGAACCCTGCAATGTGGGGTCTGTGAGTAGAGTGAAAGTGACCGCCTAGAGAAGTCTAATGCCTCGAATTTTCCAATCTTCCCTTACACCTTCTTTCCAAGACTGATCGGGAAATGTATGATCAATTTTTGTGGCCTCAGTACCGAAACAAATTGAAAGTCCATAGTAATCTTTTCTACGGACTGTTCTGCGTCGTTCTTGTGGGAAGAATTTTATTACTACATCTATTACCTGTACTGACGTCATCGTCAAGTTACTATCATGAAATTGTAACGCTGTGTCATAATAAGTCAGGGATTGTCCTTCCAAAAAGGTCACATCGTTTCCGCATGTAGCGATAAGACGTCGCGCCCTGAGGCGATATTCTGTACAACGGGGTCAACTCATCCATCATCCAGACAATACCAGAAAGCCTCGTTTTCCAGCACCAGTGACGGGCATTCAGCTCTCTAAGTATCCGAGCCCTGTAGTTGTGATGAACTTTGTGTGCCCCGCCGTCTGTTCTTTACGACCCGGGACTTCTTGGCGCATCTCGGTTATTGGCGAAGTGAGCAAAAAGGGCGTTCGGTTTGGGAAGGCATCTCGATTCTTCGAGCTATGACGTCTAACGACACGGGCTTGCTGCCTGATTTAACGATAATTTGAAGAACTTGAAAATGTCACCGCGAACGCGGACCCAATCATCAACATTGCGTAACGTATGATTCACATAAGTAGGATCATTACTGTAAATAATACAAGATGATAATCATAATTTAGTTAGCTATATCCTGAACGAAAACCTGATTAGATATCAAATCAGTCTTCTCCAAACATCGACCATCTGGCAAAATCAACGAATAATCGTAATTCCCGTATTGAAATGTATGGTTAAAATACTCGTGGGTTAATAATTTGTTGACAATTTTCTAAAACGAGCGAAGAAAAAGGTCTTTGAAATGATTCTATAGCAGCAGTGAAGCCCGCGGTTTCCCGTCCTCCATACGGACGGAAAAATTTTATTGCAGATTTGGATTCTACACCCTTTGAAACGTAAACCATGAAATTTTCAGGGGCGGTTAAAATTTTTTTTTTCAAGAGCGATTACAATGGTTTATTATTGAATAATAAAACAAAATTTTCCGTCCGTACGCCGTACGCACGATTTCTCCCAAACGGCTGGAGCAAAAAATCTGAAATTTTCAGGAAAAATCAATATTGGTCCGACAACTCCCCAATTCTCACTTAATTTAAAGTGAGCCGCTTGATGTGAAGGAGGCCAAATTTCGACTTTTTTTGAAGAACTTTCCATGAGGAATCGAATGAGCCCCTCCCCAGGTCCGTAGCTCAAACCATTCCCGATGTATGGCCCGATTTATGGTGCCAACATTTGCATCCACATTCACTACAACACTAGGTTACTGCGATCAAAACAAAAACAAATTATTATTTTTTTTTTTTTTTTTTTTTATCGCAGTAACCTAGTGATGTTGTGAATATGTATACTGGAGTGAACTCCTAAAAGGGTTTATAGCCGATACACGGGTTGAAGCATTCTAATGATTCTTACGAAATTTAGAAATTTTCAAATTGAATATTTTCCCATTGTAATCGCTCTTGAAAAAAACGCTGCACATTCTTTCACTGGGGTTTATTATTCAATTGGCTTGCGTTCATGATTTGAATTTCTACTGAGCTTTGGAGTGTGCGTGTTTCAGAGGTGATAGAGCGATTATTGAATTTCAGGAGGCACACAAATATGATCAACTGATCAATCCAAATAGGTATTTTGGTTGAGAACCGATTTAACTGCTCTATGCATATCTCCTGAAATTCAATAATCGCTCTATCACCTGTGAAACATGCACACCTGTGAATCATTGAATAATAAACCGGAGTGAAAGAATTTGCAGCGTTTTTACTTGATTTATCTGTACCGATTGATCGTGAAATGGTTCTGTTTCATGAATCTTGAGTGACACATCTCTCTCTTAAAACTACTTTTTAATATATTTTACTGATGTTATAGGTTGGGGTTGAGGCACAATCGTGTATACGTTATTTTCATATTTTCCGTTTACAACCATTCCCATTTAATTGCAGCCATGCTGTATAACATGAGTATAATGTGTATTAACTCCCAAATAGTGTTTACATATCGGCCACCGAGAACTGATAGAAATCGTTCTTTTAACGTATAAATCTGACTTACTTACCTTTAATATTGAAGTGGAGAGTGAATTGTGATGTAGATCGGAGTATTAATTTGTAAATGATTACAATATTAATAAGTCAAATTCTCTCAGCTAACCAATTATTGAAATATCATCCGATCAAATTCATTAAAGCAATCACATTTATACCACATTCCTCATTTAGATTTATCCTTTTCCAGAAATCAAGACGCCACCTGCTGACAATAGCGATGTCGTGTGGCCTGCGGAACACGTGGCTAAAGTGGGAGAACTTCTGCTCGACATCTCCGACCAACTCGCCAAAACGTGAGTTAAAAATTGAAGAATTTGTCACATTATACGATTTTGTTTAGTTCATCGATAATATGGCTTCCAAATCGATGGGGGACACCGATAAAATCGAAGGAATTCCGATAAAAGTGGGAAGTGAGCTTACGAATTTTGCTAAATTAAGGAAGTTTAATTAGTAATATTTGTTTCCAATTATATTGGTTAGGCACCGCTTGGTGTGATGACATTGGGGCACAACCCATCAACGACAAAAACGTAGATACAGCCTTGCAAAATTTTGCGTGATGAATGAATGAATATGATAATTAACTAATAGACCAAGCAATCTTCGAAAACGTTTTGGTCAAAAAATACTTACAGCTGGAGCTTTTTAGTCAAAGTCAGGGCATCGATGTACATGTTACCGAAAAATAACTGCTTTGGCATGTCCTAAAATAAGTCTTTATTTTCTCGTAGCCTGTCTAGGGAACATTGTTTTTGTTATGTTAGACAAACTGCCGTCTTACCTTTCAAATGAGAGACAAATCGAATGTTTAGTTGAATTTTATCGCTATATATAGGCTATAAGTAGACAGTTAAAATTTGTAAGTAAACATTTATTTCCTTCTTTTTAGGGCATTTAAATAAAAGCTTTCTTAAAAAGGTTTTTTGTTTAATTTACTACGGGTAATGTCGAGGCTCTAAGCCCGATCACACCACTGTGAGCCATTTCAATGTTAACCCGTTATTTGCCCGGTTTATGATTGCATTTGTGGTGCTCTAGATCCAAAATAGTAAATCTACAACCGTCGTTAGGAAATTGAATGTCTAATTTTGCACGGGTGCGTCGGGCTTGTAAAACTGATGGGCTATTAGGTAAAAGATATTGGGATCATGAACCCCAGCGGAGATATAGCCTCCTGAAACTCAACTTGCCTTGAATTATCAGCACCGAATGCTAATTCCAACTTTAATTGGGAAGGATCCGAGTTAATTCCGACGTAGTAGTAGTAAATACCTTTATTAGAAAATTCACAAACAATGTTAAAGATTATAAAAAATATGAAGCAACAATTGAACAAATAATTCGCTTTACAAAGGTTTAAGACTGGCATGGCCATCGGGCCGTCAGCCAGGGGTCACACTCACTTGAGGAGCATCTCGCCGCACTTGAAAAGTTTACCACGACTGACTGCCAACTAATTTATTTGTAACATTTATAATACGTGCAATACAGTTTTCAAATCAGCAACAACTTATAATAATTATTATTAATAACAAACAAAGACGAAGAATCACCGATTACATTCATACAGTTTATTTCATTGTTTTTATTTTATGTATATATTTTTTTTAAATTGTATTTTATATTACTTTATATTTTCTTTAACGGTTAATTGTAATTGAACTCACGCACTAGTTCACTCCTGTACCTCCATGCTAGTTTGGAATAGAGAATAAGGCTTGACCATCTTTCGCAGTCATTCAGCAGGTTGATGAAGTCAGCTTCAGACAGTGTGCGGCATCCCAAGTACTTTGTCCGGAACTCGTTTAGTATTGGACATACAGCAACGAAATGGTAAACGTCTTCCTTCGCTTGCATGTTGCACAGCGCACACAGGTGTATCCTCTCCTCAATACATGGCTGGTAATTGAGATTGAGAAGCTCAGCTCTCAATTTTATGATCCAGCGCACCTGCCCCACTTCCTGGTCCGATGACATATCCGCACATCTTACGCCGTGATCCAGGCATCTGTACCAAAGATAGTGCGACGAATTTCCTGCTCTTTCCATCCACGACTGCTTGAGGCTGGTTTCGAATTTCGAGAGGAGAGAGCTTATCGACTCATTATCGAGGTACACAGAGTCATCATTGTGAGTCACCAAGTACTTGCTTTTTAGCTCTCTCACATGCTGTGCAAAGGCCATGTTCTTGTCCGCCACTTCCTGTGCCACTATCCGCGGGAATCTTTTCTCATCCATTGTTGATATCTTTTTCAAGTACTGCAAGTGAAGTTTGAGACAATATAGGGCGAGAGGGGTCAATCCAGTTTCCAGGTATATAATATAGTGCGGAGTTCGTTCTGGGAGCCAAAACAATTTCCTCACGAAATACATGAGAACACTTTCCACTTTTTGAGGGGTATTATATCCCCACGCTTGGGCGCCGTAACACAGTATGGATCTTACCACTGACATAAATACATCCAGTCTAGCCCTTAAAGGTACTTTTGGGTCGGTGAGGATCCTACTCCACGACACGTGGATGGCATGTTTCGCTGCTAGGGTCTTCCGGTTGAAATGCTATTGGTATGCGAGTCGTGGGGTCAATGTGTCGAGGCTCTGAGCCCGATCACACCACTGTGAGCCATTTCAATGTTAACCCGTCATCTGCCCGGTTTATGATTGCATTCGTGGTGCTCTAGATCCAAAACAGTAAATCTACAACCGTCGTTAGGAAATTGAATGTCTAATTTTGCAAGGGTGCGTCGGGCTTGTAAAACTGATGGGCTATTAGGTAAAAGATATTGGGATCATGAACCCCAGCGGAGATATAGCCTCCTGAAACTCAACTTGCCTTGAATTATCAGCACCGAATGCTAATTCCAACTCTAATTGGGAACGATCCGAGTTAATTCCGACGTATTAAAGAGGTTCGCAGATTATTTATGTGGGAATTGCCAACTCTTTTAAAAAGGAAAAGAAACGTATAACGTGGTAACTGATGGGTTTTTGGGTGTAAGGGGTCTGATGGATTTTATACAACGCGTGAATTGGTGAAAAAAAAATCTAAGCTTCCAAGGGTCGTGGGGTCAGTCACGACTTCAGACTCCGCAGGGTGTGAAGGCCGCGGTGGGAGTGCACCTGAAAATTGTGACTTTCGGTTATTTCAATCGATTGCGAACAGGCCGCGGACACCTCCGGCGAACAAGATAATTTATTGTGACTCCCTCGACTGTCTTGTGCAATTACCCCAGACTTTGCCACGACGGATATATATGTTTAGCATTCGCAAAGTGAGTTGAGCCTTTCACAAACTGAATTAAATTTTTCTTTCACACAATGGACCTTCCATAAAATGAACTCTTGACAGTTAGCAAGAACAGGAGATCGCCGTGGATTTGGGTAGTTCTCCTTTCTTCCTGTCTTGAAATTCAGCGTATGAGCATGGACTGGGAACTTTTAAGCTTCGAGTGTTACAGGCTAATCGTATCGCCCTTTGGAAGGGGTAAGTGAACCATCACCGTCGTTTTCAGATAATCAAACTGAAATTAAGAAGACACTGTCTCATCATGGTGAGCAAGTCTGAATTCATATCAAGTTTTCCGATAACTGCTCAATTCTGTTCTAACTACGTCATGGAAACGTGTTTCCTGCTTTCTACGGAAGCTAAAGGCAACCCCTCCACTGATCTTCTCCCCTTTTTCAATAATCAGACGATTTTTGTGTTGAAGGTTATTATAGAGATGTTTTTGGTTTATTATTCAATAATAAACAATTGTAATCGCTCATGAAAAAAAAATTCTAACCCCCCTGAAAATTTCATGGTTTACGTTTCAAAGGGTGTAGAATCCAAATCTGCAATAAAAAATTTTCCGGGCCGTACGCCGTACGCACAATTTCTCCCAAACGGCTGGAGCAAAATATCTGAAATTTTCAGGAAAAATCAATGTTGGTATGAAAACGCCCCAATTCTTGAGCCAGCACTCTCACTTAATTTAAAGCGCCCTTTAATGGTTGTCAAAGTTTTGTAAAATCCATAAAAACCTCAAAAAAAGTTGAAGCGGCCTAAATTTGGACTCTTTTTGAAGAACTTTCCATGAGGAATCGAATGAGCCCTTCCCCAGGTTCGTAGCTCAAACCATTCCCGATACACGGCCCGATTTATGGTGCCAACATTTGCGTTTTTTTGGTTTATTATTGCTTTTGTGTTGATATCAGTAACCTAGTGACGTAGTGATGTAGTAATGTGGATACTGGAGTGAACTCCTAAAAGGCTTTGTAGCCGATACACGGGTTGAAGCATTCTGATAACCATTTAAAAAAAAAACGCTGCAAATTATTTCACTGGGGTTTATTATTCAATTGGCTTGCGTTGATGATTTGAATTTCTACTAAGCTTTGGAGTTTGCGTGTTTCACAGGTGATAGAGTGATTATTGAATTTCAGGAGGCACACAAATATGATCAACTGAACAATCCAAATAGGTATTTTGGTTGAGAACAGATTTACGTGCTCTATGCATATCTCCTGAAATTCAATAATCGCTCTATCACCTGTGATACACGCACACTCCAAAGCTTAGTAGAAATTAAAATCATGAACGCAAGCCAATTGAATAATAAACTCCAGTGAAAGAATTTGCAGCGTTTTTAGAAATATTGATGTCTTGAAAACAGAAAAAGAGAGGGTGTGTATGTGTGTGGGTATTCGAGCTTCACACAAGAATTACATTCAGAATTATACTGATTTTGAAAAACCGAACGGAAAATTGTATTCCAATTACCAATTACGTTTGCAAAGGATCTCGACTCATGTTTATAGAATTTCCGTATTGGAGCAAAACCACAATCCTGATTAAGATTTTCTACAATTACTCTCCTCGATGAAGAGCCTTTTCCTAAACAATACTTAAATTCTTATTCTGTTACTAAGTATAATTGACATTCCTAAGAAATGCTGAACGCTCTTAAGGTCCTCCCCCTTTTTATGAAAAATCAGATAATTTTAGTGTCAAGATAATAATTCCTATTTTAAAATAGTACGTACATACTTCAACCAACAAAATGAAAGCGATTCGGGCCAAACTGTGGCGAGGAAACGACCCTTCTTATGTCATACCATAATGAACCTTTCTATTATCTTCCAGTTGTTCCATTAAACAGATTGAATGTTTGTTGCTGTCAAATCCTAGGCAGTGGGAATGAAGGTAATCCATTAGTTTCTTGGTATGAAGTGTACGAGTTATACTGACAGTTGGGAGGTTTTGTTGGATCGTATACATAAGTCGGATGATGCAAGAAATCACGTTGCCTACTTCGAAGAAATAGAGTGCACTGGACGAGTCGCCAATAGCAGGGTGTGGATAGGACAGCTTGGGTCAAGGCTCTTGCCGGTATTAAATTTCAGGTAGGGAGGCGGACAGTTATTGGAGTGAACCCAGTCACATTCCTGCCTCAATCTATCGTATAAACGACGCAGCTTCGATGATAATTCAGCAGTGAATCGTGAGATATTTATATAAAGCGCTTACTGCAATTAAAAATTGATCACGCAATAGAATGTTCTTCTTCAGGGTCGAATCACGATTCCTGTCTGTAAGCCCTAATAACTCTGAAAGCCAAACAGATCATAAGATCACCCGACATGAAAGAACTGTTATAAAATATCCACATTAGATTTGGTCACGTTCCAATAAAAACATTCAGAAATGCATACAGACGTTATTGTTATGTTGTAATCTACAATTTAGTAATATCCACAGTTTTAGCTGTACACCTAACAGGGCATTCGATTAAAAACGCTGCAAATTCTTTCACTGGGGTTTATTATTCAATGATTCATGATTTGAATTTTTACTAAACGTTGGAGTGTTCGTGTCTTCCACAGGTGATAGGAGCGATGTTATTGAATTTCTTATTAGGAGATAATGACGTAGTGATGTAGTAATGTAATAATGTGGATTCCTTCAGTTTTCTGGATTTTGAACTATCTGGCTGGAGAAAGTCTTTTTGAAAGACGATGAAAGACGTAACGTTACAGTGAGGCTGTATCTGATAACCAACTAACGCTGTAAGAACATGTCCCATGGCATTGTTGTTCCGTGAATATTTTTAACAAGTTCAATGTTTTAAAATTAACGAACCAGCATTCTTGCGTATTAAATGATTTGAACTTTATACTAAGCTTTGGCCTCTAATTGAATGACGCTCTTTTGGCTCCTAAGTTTTCAAAGTAAACATTTTAAAAACTTGTCTTTATCGAAATCCTTTTTGAGGTATACTGGAACAATTCCTTGATGCGTTAACATGTGAATATTTTAGTATGAATGTATGTATTTGTCATTAGACAATAACTCTCGATAGGATCGAGATCAGTTCGTTATTTCGCCAAAAATCAAGCCCTTCTTGGATTACATTAAATTGATCATATTTCAGAAATTGTACTAAACAAACACACAAAATGTGCAAATTTATATTTTTCAACAGAATACATCTTGAAAAAGTTTATCAGCCTAGAACTAGGTCATTCAAAATTTAAGAACATAGTTATACTAGAAACTTTACTTAAATTGCATTAAAATATTATGAAAAATCTATAAAAATGCAACAAATTACAAGAATCTAAAATGTTTGTTTAAATAGAATACCTAACAAGTTTTAACTACAGTTTTGTTTTAGTTTTTGTATCAACAAGTTTCTCCACTATGAAATAGATGATTAATATTTTTAGTAGACGAAGAGTTCAAATTTTGTTAAGTCCGCGAAGTGTCCAAAATTTTTTTTTTTTTTAATCTCATAGTGATATACGATAATTATGGAAAATTCTCTCATACGATCGTGCTGGAGCACGGGAACTTTTTCCTGTGATCGTCTCTGGTTTTAGTTTAATGTTGGTCGCATTATGGTTTCAGAGTCTCCAGGTGACTTTGGAGTCAGAAATATCTATTTGTTTGTCACTTCTTGGTACAGAATGCATTAATTTAAGGTGACAATTCAAATTATTTACGGAGTCAATGTTTATAAAAAGCACCCCGTTCAGGACATATTCATTTATCTGATTTCACAGAGACATTCTGGATCTCACTTAACGATTAGTCTACAACTCACGTTTGTTCTGTTCATTTTGAAAACGAGCGAAGTACATAACTTCAACTGCAATTCCGATGGCAGTGATAAAGTCTGTGAGAAGCGGCGATGGAAATAGTCCGGCTCTGGTAGGCGTGGCAGCTTTCTCAAGTTATTCTCCACAATAGGAATACCGATTTCGAAACCTATTCATGTTCGCGATTTTATATTGCTCATATTTATCATTCTTATCGACGCTAGTGAAATGGGGTTAGCGCCTGACATCTTGCTCGAACTATTATCATGATCTGGTGTTGAGAACTCGGAGGTGCAAAACATGAAGTTCCACCTTATGGAGCAATGTGTCAGTGATTCTACGATTAGCTGGCATTCTCATTTGATGAGTTGGCCGAGATGCAGTTGCTCGGGCTTACCACTCTCTTCAAATGGAATGAGAAATCGCATTATCTCGTGTGGCGGTAATGGTTTTGTTCAAGCTATGTATCCGTCAGAATGACTAGCACAAATAATGTGGAAGCAAATGTACTACAGCTGTAATTTTATCTAATCAATTTATAGGTGCAAGTTCTACGCTTTGATTTACTAGAGAAGATACAACTCGGTGGTAAAAACCATGATTCTCGATTCCAAAGTCAATGTTTTTGAATCTGGATGGAAAGAAGGGGTGTGGAAGTTTATTCGTTTTTAGATGTTCGTGATCTACTGAGACCGGATAGTGAAGTGTGATCAGTACTTGCAGAAGTGGCCATCAAAACTCTGATGAAGTTTTCCCATTTTGGTTCACCTCCGAGTTCCACATACCCAATATCTAACTTTCTTTTCGTGAAGACTTGTTAAAAAAGTAGTTTTGCCCCCTGCTACCTGCAGATGTTGAAGATTTGCAACAATTGCAGTGAACTGTTCCAATCAATTGATTGTAGTGATTAATTTTTCTATTGTCTGCACTATACGTGGCAGTCTGCACTTAATGAACGAACCAGCCTTTCTATTTCCGTTGATTGTGGAGAAATTCAAAAAACTTGTCGAAGTAACCTCCCCTTATTTTTTTCTAAGAATTTAACCATAGCATGTTTGCGCATCGCGCATGAGCGCAGATGCGCGCTGCGCGCACCAACTTTGTTTTTTCAAATGGAACTCTCCAATTTTTATTGCAGAATCGGGTTTTACATCCAATTTTATGAACATTTTACTTCGACGACTTTTTTTTTTTTGGACGCACCCAGGAGCGTCCAGAAGCGCCCAATGTTTGCCTACGCCTGAAACGGCGCACTGTTTTGTTGCAACCAAGTACTCGAGCCGTCTGACGCATGCTGGAGAGAGGATTTTCCCGTTGGTACAGCAACGCGTCCAAATCAAAGTCGAAGGAGCGGACAGTCGAAGGTCTTCCGGCTGGACCAGAAACGTCAACTCAGCCCGTACGATGCACCCAAGGAGCAAGAGAGAAATAAATATAAAATAAAAGCCTAATGATATTGCCTAATTCTGGATCATACAGCTGTTCGTTTCTATGACGAACCAGAGATTGGAAGAGGAAATTACTTTTCTCAGAGAAATTGATTTTGGAGTTACTACATGCGCGAGTTAACCCAACGACGCCTGAGGCAAATTGCCATTCATTAAAGCGATAGTCAACCTGTCATTTTTGAGACCACCAATTTGGTTTCGGTCATGTCGGCGTAACGGACGGTCAAAAACGGATTTCAATTAAAGGAATCGTGCAGCGATTTATAAGACAAGATTGTTATCCGGAGCCTTTGCAGCATGTTGAGGGAAAAAAGTGGGAGGATCCGCGAGCACAGTGGCCTGAAGGCGGAGTCCCCACTTCCAGGACCGAAGCTGCCGTGTATTCACTTCTTGGGTAACAGGACCGCACCCTTAACCCTTGAAAGCCTTGGGCGGTGCGCCCGAAACGTCTCAAGAGTGTTTTTTGGACCGGCGAAACCGCCTCCGTTTTGTTTGCGGTCGCGGGGGTGTCGTTGACAAAACCGGACGGCTCGCCGGGTGGGCCCCAATCTCCAGCGCTGTAAACAAACGTGACTCGTGACATCTCTTTTTGCCTTCTCACTGCCGAAAGGTGGAGGACATTGGTTTCGAGCAAGAAAAGAAACAAATATTGCTCGCCGAAATGTGTATTTCCACTTGCCGCTGATCAATTTCCATTCCTTGTCAGGCTGTGTCAAGAATGGATCTTTGCCGCTAAGAAGAAATCCCTGCATTCTCTATTTAGTCAACCACTAAGCTGCCGTTTGAAACAAAAACGCCTTATCTCCGAAAACCACGTATTTCAAAAAATGTTTTCAAGTTTTCTATAGAAATCAGGCTGTTGTTCCCCTCCAGTTTGTACTTTTAATCCCATTTTTTAGAGACACATCGATAGTGCTTGAATTGACCAAATTATCGAGAAAAGAAATCGAGGAAAATATATTTTCAAACCAAAAACTCTATTTAAGGCGGTGGAAATCAAATCGAATCGATTTGTTTTGCCATATTTTGCTGGGGTGGACCGGGGACAGGAGCCTCTCACATTTATATTCTGAATCTTACAAATTACTGCAATGTAATGTTCCGAAACATCACTGTTTAGATGCCACTAGTACAAAATCATTTGTACCACGTCATTTGCACCACGAATAAAATATACAGAAAATTAACGTATGATCAGACGACGAGTGTTGGTTTTGATATTTGAATGAGACGGAAATCCCGTTCAAAATAATTGACGTTTGATAGCTCCGACTTGAGGTGTCACGAGGAACGCCTCTGCCAACACGTTGATACTGCATTATTCAGTCGAATGCACCGCAGAACGAATGCAAATCAATTCAAATTGATAAAATCATTCAGTTGTTCCGAATGCAAATGTGCGACCAGATTACCGTCCTACCGACTGTGCGAAGTTTGATTAATTTCCCTGACAGCGCGAAGAAAGTTGAGATAATTGATTGGTGACTCATTATTTGCCGACTCCTTAACACACTTTCTCGATTCAATCTTAGTCCGGGTGTAGGAACAAAGCTTCCTGATTAATAATATCATTTTTGATTATTCGAACGAGATAACCGCTAAAGTACATGGTTATTGAATTTCAACATATAATACTGACATTATTTACGTGCTAATAAAATCGATTGTGCTAACTTTCATAATCGCAAATAATCTCGTTTTACTGTCGGAGAACGACTGTGAAAAATATACTATTTGAAATTTGATTTCACTAACTAGATCATAGTTAACACGGCGAAATACTTGGGAATGACTCTTGATACCAAATTAAAATGGAAAGAGCACGTTAAGAAGAAAAACGAAGAACTGAAGATAAAATTTAGAAGATTGTATTGGTTGCTTGGTAGGCATTCAGAGCTTTCCATACATAATCAACTGCTAGTGTACAAGCAAGTTCTGAAACCAGTGTGGACGTATGGTTCACAGCTCTGGGGCTGTACGAAGAAGTCTAATATTAAGATGATTCAGACTTTTCAAAACAAAGTGCTAAGGGGTATCGTCAATGCCCCCTGGTACATTCGTAATGACGACCTCCATCGCGACCTTAAAATGGAAACAGTCAGCGAAGTGATTAAGCAGCAAGCAGTTAAACATGAACAGCGACTTCACGCGCACATAAACCCTGAAGCGCTTCACCTCCTAGACAACAGTACCGTCATCCGGCGGCTTGATAGGACAAAACCCTTGGACCTAGTGATGTCACGTGATTAGTGAGTCAGTGTAGTGAATGGGTGCTATCCGGAGCATAGCCATTGGGCTACTAACTCCATAAACTGTAAATTATTGTACGAGTGTAAATTAACTTGATGGGCCTATGCGCAGTTGTTATATTATTGATATTCTTGTAAATAAATATCGATTTGGAAAAAAAAAACTAACTAGATCACAGTTTTTGATTCCGAAGAGTATATTGCCACTATATTGCCGGTGTATGAATAAACTAGCCAATATACTGTCAAAAAACTGAAATATTTTTAAACTAGTGCTTGGTTTATCCCGATCAGCAGGAACGGTTATTTGTTGTTACAAAACGTAAGTAATTTTTCCTTTTCATAAACAACTAGGCTATCACCATAGGAGTTGGGTTTCCCTGGTTATCATTATTTTTTAAATGCTACCTCGACCTGGGAGAGGATAGATGAGGTAGGGTGGCCGATTGTCGATAGTAGCAAACAATCGATTGTTTCGATGCCCTTTTATTTTGAATGTTTTAATACGAAATAACAACGTATTTGTCATTGGAATATATTTATTTTAAATTATTGTTAAATTATAAATCATAAATTAACAATGACAAAAAATTGAAGAAGCGTAGGTACATGAAAAAAGTATTGAAATTCAATTCAATCTAGAATCCATTGATTAGCTTTCAAAAAAATTGGCATATTAGCCTTCTGGGGGTCAAGGAGGCTTCTATTTTCGGTGACTATGTTCCCAGCTTCCAAAAAAAATTCGTTCTGATGACTCTGATGCAGCAGGAATTGTGAAATATCTTCTGGCGATTGAACTTGATGTACTTTATTTGTCTTCATTCTTCTTCCACCATTCAAAAATATTTGTATCTCCAGGTACAGGGAGCTCCTCGAGATATTGTCTAACACAAATGAGGGTGTCCGCAGTGGCTGTTCGCTGATTTTTGTCAGCTTCTTCCGCTGCTTCCAGCTTGTGGAAAAACTCTTCTTAACACTAGGTTCTAGTGTACTAGGACTCGCAGGCTGAGGCTCAGGAACTTTTTGCAGGTGTAGTCTCTGGCTAGTTTACCAGTGAATCCCAACTGTAAATTTTCTAGAAACATTGTTCAGCTGAGATTCGTGAAAATAGATGAGCATCTGGATAAATATTTCAAATTCCAAGAGCAATTAGTTTGTAACAAAAACTATCGATTGTTGGAAAAACAATCGATTGTATTTCGATTGGAAGTGACAATCGAGTAATCCACCCCAAAGATGAGGTCACTTACTCGTCTGGAACGCACTGATTTCTTATATTAGTTGTTGCCAATTCAGGCTGCTATTCGTTGCCAGATTCTGTAGTTTTTATTACGTGGAAAAATACTTTGATTCACAAAGACCAAACGAATGAAGTTTGCAGAATTTCACAGCTGTACCAAAGTCATTGTTTAGAATCTAGAGTTTACAAGCATCTTGTCTTAACAATTTCTGATAAACCCGGTCGCATAGTGCGATTCCAATCACATTTCAATTTCAATAAAAATGAAGAGAGCCCACACTGTACCAATACGATCCCCTCTAATCTGCAAGGCCTTAAAAGAAATAAATTGACGATAAAAAGTGATCTTTTTAGTGTTTCGAGTTATTTTGTATAAGTTTCCCGTGAAATTGTCAAATGCCTAAATGTATGTGAATTGAGGCGCCAACATTTTAGGTTCATGGCTGAGTATCATAGAATCGAGATGTGTTTACAATGGAATAAACACCTTTATACATTTTACTCATTTACGTATCTACGTATGGCTTTTATAATATTAAGACTGTCTTGTGAATCAAGTATTTGAAGTCCGCAGTGTACACTGGTTTGTAATTGGCACAACCCACCGATGTTGAAAATTGCTTGGGTTTTGACGTTTCTGCTTCATTAATTGCGGATGATGGATAACCACACCAATTAGTATGTGGATAGATACATCAAATAAACGATCGATTAAAATCAAGAGATTGAAAATGACCAACGGTTCCGACTTCCATGTAATTATACTTTATCAACAACGCTGATCACTCTCGCTGATCATTCGGACGTCCTTTCCTGTCGACATTGACAGAAATTCTCCGAGTTGTAGTTGATAGCTCCATCTGTCAAAACTGGGTCTGCTAAACCGCCTATTTCGAAGGCGAGCTGTCAGATTACAAGGATGCAAGTGTGACAAATGGGTTTTGTTGAATTGGGTAGAATATCGAGGTCTCTCTGATTGAATGGGATTATGAATATATGAGAAACTGATATTTTTTTCCCTGTCGGGAGTTTTCGGTGGTGAAATTGAGTTGTTGCCTTAACAAATCAACATGGCTTCTTAAAAAATGCTAGTAGCTGGACTCTTCAGTCAGGAATGGAAACAAAACGCTGTCAATTCTAACACCTGGGTTTATTTATTTCTTTCTATTTTTAATAATGCTTGGATAGTTCGTGTCATTGTGAGGTTCGTGGCGTCATTTTGAGGTTCAGGAATGGAAATTATTTGGCGTGGGTGAATTAATACGGAACTGACATCGATCTCAGTAGATTTTTCGTCCAAAATTTCTAGAAAATGGGTCCCCTCTGGACAATGTGAGGCATCAGGTGTTTGGCATGTTTTGTTTTTGCCCCATAGCATCTACACGCGTAATGCGATCGGCTGCCAAAGAGAAACACGCTGCAAATTCTTTCACTGGGGTTTATTATTCAATTGGCTTGCGTTCATGATTTGAATTTCTACTAAGCTTTGGAGTGTCTCCGTTTCACAGGTGATAGAACGATTATTGAATTTCAGGAGATATGCATAGAGCACGTAAATCTGTTCTCAACCAAAATACCTACTTGGATTGATCAGTTGATCATATTTGTGTGCCTCCTGAAATTCAATAATCGGTCTATCACCTGTAAAACACGCGCACTCCTAAGCGTAGTATAAATTCAAATCATGCACGCAAGCCAATTGAATAATAAACCACAGTGAAAGAATTTGCAGCGATTTGCTTCCGAGTCTACTAAGGTAGCGGAAGCATTGTTTTCACTTTCAGAATGTGAAAATTTTTTTGTCTCCAAAATCAAAAATTCCACTCGCATTTTTCGTTTTAGACCTTTCTGAACAATTTTGGTTCCGTGTCTGTCTGTGTGTCTGTCTGTCTGTCAGCAAATCCTTGTTACGGGCAAAACTACACGAAGTTTTAGTCTGATTTTGATGAAATTTTCAGGGATTGTGCGGGTTGGGGTGTAGATGGTCCCCTATGAGTTTCATGACCCCCGGATCAATAGTAGTCTCTGCGCATGCGCAAACGTGAAATCCTTGTTACGCGCATAACTCTGGGAGTGCTTGACCGATTTCGATGAAATTTTCAGGGATTGTTCGGTTTGATGTGTAGATGGTCCCCTATAAGTTTCATGACCCCCGGATCAATAGTAGTCTCTCCGCTTGCGCAAACGAAATCCTTGTTACGCGCATAACTCCGGGAGTTCTTGACCAATTTCGATGAAATTTTCAGGGATTGTTCGGACTTATTCGATATATTTAATAGTTTGTTCAATAGTTGAACATGCCTACCTTTATTTTCTCAAGTAATGCTCCTGCATAACAATAAATTTACCCTGATTCAATATTTACTTCGCCTAATTGAACGAAGTTCTTTAGTCAATAATAATTTTCAATGATCTATACAGTCATGTTATGGATACGAGGAAGCTATGTGCCACACCCACTTGGCATTTTTTTTTTTTTTTTTAATGGTTATCACAATATTTCAACCCGTGTACCGGATATTAACTGTTTTAGTAGTTCACTGCAGTATCCACGTTCACTACATCACTAGGTTACTGCAATCAAAACAAAAACAATAATAAACCAAAATAACGCAAATGTTGGCACCATAAATCGGGTCATACATCAGGAATGGTTTGAGCTACGGACCTGGGGAGGGGCTCATTCGATTCTTCATGGAAAGTTCTTAAAAAAAAGTCCAAATTTAGGCCCCATTGACTTTTTTTGAGGTTTTTAGGGATTTTACAAAACTTTGACAACCCTTAAAGGGCACAACCTTAAAGAATTGGGGCGTTGTCGGACCAATATTGATTTTTCTGAAAATTTCAGATTTTTTGCTCCTGCCGTTTGGGAGAAGTGCGTACGAACGGAAAACTTGTTATTGCAGATTTGGATTCTACAACCTTTGCAATGTAAACCATGACATTTTCAGGGGGGGTTAGAATTTTTTTTTCAAGAGCGATTACAATGGTTTATTATCGAATAATAAACCAAAATTAGATGTAAGAACCAACTGCGGGCTGGGCCACAGTGTTACACTATCCAGCTCGGTTATCAGTTGTTATTCAATTGAAGAATGTAACATGTAAAATGATGTAAATAAACTATCTATCTATCTAAATAAACTAAACCTTCAAATCCGGTTGCAGATTTTGAACATTTTCAAATAATATCATTGCCAACACAATTTCAAACTAAAAATCATGTATTATAATATTCAGGGACGCCCTTGGTCGTCCAGCTTTCACCATAACACCCGCTTTATGATACCCCGATATTTTAGCTGGGAACTTGGTTACTTATTAAATCAAGTGGGGCTATTGTAAAACAAGGTGTCATTTCGTGGCCATTATTACTCGAAGGTGAGAAAGCGTAAATTAGTACCGCACCGAAGGGCAAAAAAAAAAAAAAAACGTGTACAAGAGAGGTTGATAAGCACCGGGTATATTAACTCCGAGATGAAAGCCATAACCTGCCCGAGGGAGCCTTCCCCCCTGCTCAAAACACACATATAATTATCTCGCCGAAGTTATCAACCTTCGCACGGCTCGATTACCGAGGTCCTTGATGGAACACCGATAAAACCGCTCTAGTTTCTCCAAAGGCGTGAAGCCGGGGGGCAAGGTCGGGTCACTCGTAAGGGTCAAAAAGGTGACGACAAATGTGTACGCAGTCTGATTAGGCCACCCCTTCGCATTCTTGGAATAACCATTAGCAGAAACCTAGAATGGAACCTACCGCCTTTGATAAGGGACCGCCAACGTATTTGGAGTTGAAGCTATGCTGTTGACTGATATAAATGTTACTGTAAAAGCCCCAAGCGCGGTAAATGTTAGGATTCACCAGAAAATCCTAGCATTTCTAGGGGGACAGGTTGTCCGAGCGAGCTAAGACGGCAGTCCTTTGGCTGTATATTTTCGTGGGAGTTACTGATTTGCCCGGTTCGAATCCGGCAGGCACCAATGATTAGGGCCAAAATCGTATCAAGTGTTGTATACCTCTCTTGTCGTTGGACAGTTCACCTCTGATCACGATATCATGAATCCGAATCGGTCCCAATCCTGGGGCGTGAGGCAATGGGAAGCCACGAGCGAAATTATCAGACCTAGTTCCGATCCTCTCTAGAGGTCGGCTGGCGACGTCCGCGACACCCGCGGGTAGTCGGAGGAAAATCCAAGGTGAAATTCCTTGTTTACTTTACTTTACTTTTTTTTCCTAGCATTTCTCAATATTTATTTATTTATTTATACGGGACGAGCCCAAATACAGAAAAAAGAACATAAATATACATAATGAAAAACAATAATTTCATACCAACAGTTAACAATATGGAGCAATAAGACAGAAAACGGGAACAATAGGACTAGAAAAATTATAAATAGTGACGAGACGTGTAAGTTAAGCATATAAGGTAACGGTACCGGTAGTGGCCACAGTAAAGAATTTTTTTCTTTAGTTTTGACAATTGTGGGCCAACAGTAGTACTGACTTTCTTCAGGACTCATTTAGAATATAGCCCGACTCTTCCCTAACATATCCATTGCCTAAAACTATCAAAAGAACAATTTTTTCTATTTTTTATTAATTTTTTCTCACACCTTTATTTTGATCTAGTAGTGGCGACATCAAATTACGAAATTTCCAGTAGTGGCCACGTGCATGTCTCAGTAGTGGCCACTTGACATTTTGCCCTCCTTACGTGTTTAATATCATTAAATTCAATACCAGATGAACAAAATTGATTCTATCCAGTAGAAGCTCTAGGATACAGCCCAACAAACGAGGAAACTAGGGACGGTCATATTGAGAAGTTTACCACAATTTCCAATGATGCTCTGCGCACTCCTAGTTCAACCTCTGACTACAAGATGACATGAGCTGTACCTCCTGCAAGTTTGAAGCCACTAGGAGACCGGGAATCCTTATTTCTCAAATATAAACTTTAAAATGGCCACTACTGGAGCAGTGGCCACTACCGGTGCCGTTACCTTACCTAAGATCTCAACAGTTTTTGCTTCCGAGTCTACTAAAGTAGCGGAAGCATTGTTTTCACTTTCGGAATGTGAAAATTTTTTTGTCTCCAAAATCAAAAATTCCACTCGCATTTTGCGTTTTAGACCTTTCTGAACAATTTTGGTTCCGTGTCTGTCTGTGTGTCTGTCTGTCTGTCTGTCAGCAAATCCTTGTTACGGGCAAAACTACACGAAGTTATTGTCCGATTTTGATGAAATTTTCAGGGATTGTGCGGGTTGGGGTGTAGATGGTCCCCTATAGGTTTCATGACCCCCGGATCAATAGTAGCCTCTGCGCATGCGCAAACGTGAAATCCTTGTTACGCGCATAACTCCGGGAGTTTTTGACCGATTTCGATGAAATTTTCAGGGATTGTTTGGTTTGATGTGTAGATGGTCCCCTATGAGTTTCATGATCTCCGGATTAATAGTAGCCTCTGCGCATGCGCAAACGTGAAATCCTTGTTACGCGCATAACTCCGAGAGTTCTTGACCAATTTTGATGACATTTTCAGGGATTGTTCGGGTTGGGGTGTAGATGGTCCCCTATAGGTTTCACGAATCCCGGATCAATAGTAGTCTCTGAGCATGCGCAAACGTGAAATCCTTGTTACGCGCATAACTCCGGGAGTTCCTGACCAATTTCGATGAAATTTTCAGGGATTGTGCGGGTTAGGGGTCCCCTATAGGTTTCATGACCCCCGGATCAATGGTAGCCTCTGCGCATGCGCAAACGTGAAATCTTTGTTACGCGCATAACTCCGGGAGTTCTTGACCAATTTCAATGACAGTTTCAGGGATTGTGCGGGTTAGGGGTCCCCTTATAGGTTTCATGACCCCGGATCAATAGTAGCCTCTGCGCATGCGCAAACGTGAAATCTTTGTTACGCGCATAACTGCGGGAGTTCTCGACCAATTTCAATGAAATTTTCAGGGATTGTGCGGGTTAGGGGTCCCCTATAGGTTTCATGACCTCCGGATCAATGGTAGCCTCTGCGCATGCGCAAACGTGAAATCTTTGTTACGCGCATAACTTCGGGAGTTCTTGACCAATTTCGATGAAATTTTCAGGGATTGTGCGGGTTAGGGTATAGATGGTCCCCTATGAGTTTCATGACCCCCGGATCAATAGCAGCCTCTGCGCATGCACAAACGTGAAATCCTTGCCACAAGCATAACACCGGGAGTTCTTGACCGATTTCGATGAAATTTTCAGGGATTGTTCGGACTTATTAGGTATACTTTATAGTTTGTTCAATAGTTGAACATGCCTACCTTTATTTTCTCAAGTTACGCTCCTGCATAACAATAAATTTACCCTAATTCAACATTTACTTCGCCTAATTGAACGAAGTTCTTTAGTCAATAATAATTTTCAATGATCTATACAGTCATCTTATGGATACGAGGAAGCTATGTGCCACACCCACTTTTTGCGTTTTCAATTTACCCAGTTTACCAGTTAATAATCATGATAATCAGCATTTCTCTGCTAATCCACCTGCATGATAATCAGTGACACGATAAGTGATTATTTTCACGTATATGTACGAAATCCCGCTAGAATACGCTCGAAACCACCATTGCCCTCTTCACAGGGAAGTCTCCTGAAGGCGATAACGGTTTCGAGCGCATTCTAGCGGCATTTCGTCTATCCACGTCGTACAGTAAACTAAAAATCCACTAAAATAAACTCTGCTGGGAAAGTGAAAAGGAACATTACATTCCACTATAATATACTCTTCTGGGGAAGTAAAAAGGGACATTACTTTCCACTAAAATAAACTCTGCTGAGAGAGTAAAAATGGACATTACTTTCCACTATAATAAACTCTGCTGGGAAATTATAAATGGAGATTACTTTCCACCATAATGAACTCTGCTGGGAAAGTAAAAAAATACATTACTTTCCACTATAAAACTCCGCTGGGAAAGTAAAAAAGGGAATTAGTTTCCACCATAATGAACTCCACTGGGAAAGTAAAAAAAGACATTACTTTCCACTGTAAAACTCCGTTGG